>PVHP010006376.1:0-60768 GCA_004024765.1 Zapus hudsonius | reverse complement strand
CCTCTGCCACAGCACTGCAAACAGCGGCAGGAAGGTGTGCCAAACACTGGCAAGGGGAAGCTGGCTTATAACCCCATAAGCCCGCCCCCAACAACACAGCTTCATGGAGGTTGTAAAACCCAAACTGCCATCAGCTGAGGATCGATCTATCAGAACACATTCAATTGTTTGTGGGGGACACCTGGATCAAACCATGACAAACTACTGAGCCTTCATCCTTTGAAAACACAGGGATGATTGCTACCCTGCCGCCACCAGTCCTCCTTGCCAAAGACACAAATACCCAACTCTGAGGCTTGGCCTGAGCAAGTCCCTCAGCCAAGGCAGGAGTCACCCTGGTGTAGGCACAAAATTTGGTTTGATTCATGGATAAAAATAAAAACCAAGATGGCACGTTCAGTTGACTCTATACCCACAAACTTTAGAGTATCAGAAATATCTTGCTTCAATACTTTTTTTAAAAAAAATAATGTTAAATCTATTTTAGAGTCTCCATGCTGCCAAGCTAATGAGAAATCTGTCTTAGTGACTACTCAGGCTCCATGCTGATTTCTGTTGGGTAAACTGTCAGATACTTAGTGTAACTATTTCACTAATTCATTTGCTGCTTCTTCTAAAACCTTCATTCCAATCCAGTGGTCCCTTGGCACCTTGTATCTCTGCTCCCATCGTGGTTCTCTATGATGACCCTTGGAGGCTGGTGTCAGGGTTCAGCTTTCCTTGGGTATCATGCAGCGATTTCCTGAGAGACATGCCACTTACAGGAACTCAGGGGTGATGGTCCCCATTGTTAATAGTTCCCGAAGATTTCAATCGTCTTCTCTTTTCTCTTGTACAAAATCCATTTCTTATTTTCTCTTCCTCTCTCAGAAGCACCTACGCAAGTTTAGATATTGAAATCAAGCCTCTAGAAGAAAGGCTTGGATGCAAGGAAAGGGCACGAGTTATAGTTAAGGTTCAGTTTAAGGTATTGTGACAAGAAACTGAAAGTTATAATGCCTCAATAAGCAGTCTGGAAGTAAGCCTGTCAAGGTAGCTGAGGCTTATCTACTCCAGGCTAGCATTCAGAGATGCAGGTTCCTTCCATCTTCTCACTCCACCCCTTTCAGGATTCTTCTTGTCTGTGGCCTGCCCTCAGAAGGGTCGGTGAGAGCAAATTTTTAAGGAGATGATCTAGAAGCTATTATCTCCTCCATTTCTCAACCATTGACTGAACTTATCCACAAGGTTGCATCTGCCTCAAAAGAAATTTAGTGTTCCCCTCAAAGAAAACCACTAGTAATATAGTGTCGGAGGAAATTCTAGAACTAGGAAAAAAGACCCTAGAAGCCATGTGTGATGACTAATCTTGATTGTCAGCTTGAGGGGATACAGGAATAACTAAGAGACATGCCTCTGGGTGGGTCTGTGAGGGCCTTTGCAGAAAGGATGAGCTGAGGAGAGACCTTCCCTCAGCAAAAGTGGCCCCTTCCAAACCGTGACATAGTATGAGAACTTCGAGGAGGAAGCAGTGTTGCCTTCTTTTGCTGCTGCCGCTGCCGTCAGATTCCAGCTTTTACAGCTTTCAATGTGGACTGAAGACCAACAATTCACCAGGAATTTTCCAGACCTCCATTGCCATATTGAGACTACTGAAGCATCCAGCTTCATGGACTGAGCAAACACTAGGTTCCTGGCCTCTCCAGCATGCAGCTGGTCATTGTTGGACTATTCAGCCTCTAGCATGTAAGTCATTATACATCCTATTAGCTATGCTTCTCTAGGGAACCCTAATGCCCTGGGTATGATGGCACAGGCTTGTAACCTACCTGGAAGGATAAAGCAGGAGGATCAAAGGTTACAGACCAGCCTGGGGCTGTATAGACAGATGGCATCTCAAAAAAAATGTGTATGTGTGGGAGAGAGGGTACAATTAAGGACATCTTAGAATATAAGAGAACATGTAAAGGTAAGTGTTATAGTCAGCTCACGTTGATGGGATGAATCTAAACAAGTCCCAGTTTATGGGAGAAAGAGGGTATTTATTTGCAGCTTACAGATCTACGCAAAGAGAAAACCCACCAGCAGCAACTCTAAAACCAAGTACACTCCAACAGCCAAGCCTAGGAACTCCAGGCAGCACTCAGACTTTTGTCTGTATATCTATAACTAGAATTCCAGATCTGCCCCCTAGAAACACTGCCCAAGGTGACACCTCCTTCAGGTTACAAGCTTTAACAAAACTCCTGAATCGATTGGGGAACATCCATTCAAACGACTACAATAAGAAAGTATAAAGAAGTATTTTATCAAATTTTCCTACTACTTCCATCCAGGGCCACACCCTGTTCTGCGGATCTGCCGCATGTTTATCACTGGCAGGCTTGCATGCATCATCTCTAGCCCTTTCAATGATTTTGCAGGGATATCATAGCTCTGTGTTATTTTGGGTTCTGTGGTAGATTTTTAACAGTGTGTGTACTTAGAGAAGCAAAGCTCCTTGTCTGTGTGATTAGAGATTATGGTTGTTCACAAGAGAAATTCAGATGAGATATGAAAGTAGCCATCATTCTATGGCAGGCACAGGGGCAGCTTGAGCATATGGTTGCTGACCTACTCCCTCTCCACGCAGCCTGGGGCACCATCCAGGCTCCTAGCCTCTTCCCTGCCCACTGGAATTTTCTTTTATCTTCTGTAAGGATTGGGCCGGACACACTGGCATCTCCATGAGGTGAAGGGCACTGACTTCTCCCAGCGATCACTCTTGCCATCAAGATTGAAGTAGTTTGCCCTGTGTGTTCCAGTTTGTTCTCATGATTCCTAGTCTGTCTTTATTTTCCCCCCAGGATTCCCTTCCTTCCTGCTACCATGGCTAATCTACAGAGGATCAAATCCAAAACCAGACACAGAAGCAACAGCCTCACAGAGATTTCACACATTGCACCATTGTGTATGATGGAAATCTAAAGTCCCTTAATGGACAGAGCTCATCTTAGCTCCACTTCTCTGATCAAATTCTGACTCAGACACTCTGATTCAAGTAACAAATCACCTGCCCATTGCCAAGGCATAGAAAGGATAATTTATTTTCAGGATGTGGAAGTGTCTAATGGAACCCAAGCATGGGGACACAGATGGGCCACATGGAGAGAAAAGATCTTCTAGAAGTATTTAAACCAATAACTATTCACAGAACCTCATCTCTTTTCCATATCCCATTTTTTTTAGCCTTCAACTTGTTTCTGAGCTTCCCTTCCAACATAAGAGTTATCAACATATCCTCCTCCATTTCCTCACTTACTTAACACTGGGATCTAACCCATAACATGACCATTTTCAAGTGCAATACATACTTTCATGTCTCTGGCATACCTGAATGTTCATCACTGCAGGAAATTTGCTCTCATGGTGGATCTATTACATCCCCTTTCCAAACCCCCTTCAATGAAGAGCTCATCACCCCAACTGCTAGAAGTGATGAAGGCAGAGGCCCCAGCTTCAAGCCTGTTTAAGCATAAGCTCAGCTGCACACAAAACCCAAATAGGCCCAATAAGGATTGTGCTTTATTCTTGGTAGTAGGAGAGACTAGGTACAATTTACCCTTCACCTTAGAAGGAATATTTCTGCATGCCCCTCACTACTGAACACCTAGAAATTTTTATTTGAATTTATTTCACATCTTCTAAATTGGAAATCAAAAATAATACCATATTCCTAGAAGGATTTCAGAGATTAACACATCTCCTGGTACTTGGTATATAGCTATTAATCTACCAAATGCTTTTTAAAAATCCCTACCTGTTCATAGGACCTACTGGAGAATTTCTTTCAGTTACCGAGGTCAGTATTACACCTTTAGTGCCATACTTCAAAGTTATAATGGGCGGAGAGATGGCTTAACACTTAAGACATTTGCCTACAACACAGAAGGACCCAAGTTTGATTTCTCCAGTGTCCACATAAAACCAGATGCACAAGGTGGTGCATGCGTCTGGAGTTTGTTTGCAATGGCTGGAGACCCTGTTGCACCCATTCTCTCTCTGCCTCTTTCTCTCTTTCTCTCTCTCTCAAATAAATAAATAAGTTATATTGATTCTCCAGCCATGTGTCATAACTTAGTTTCCAGGAATCTTGGTCACCTGTCTCTTTCTTCCACAGAGGCCCATTGCATTGATGGCCTAATGCTGATTGGACTGAGTGAGCAGTAGGTTTCATGCCATGAGGAGCTGTGGCTGGGTGTGACATTGGCAAGAGATAGACTCCTGATGGTTGGTCTAGATTATCAACTCAGTGGGATTTAGAATAACCTAGGAGATACACCTTGAGGTATTTCTTGGAGGGCATTTCTAGAGAGGATTAACTGAAGGGAAAACACACCCTCAGAGTGAGCACCTTCCAACCGGCAGCCCAAATTTAAAGAGGTCAGAGATAAAGCACCATGTACCTGCCTGTTCCGTTCTTCTGTAGCTGCTACTGCTGCGATTCCTCCACTATCTTCAGATTCTGGCTTCCTCGACCTGCCAACATGGCGTTCCAGGGGGCTCAGTGCCAGATTGGGACTGTGTAGGCATCCAGCTATGCCTACACAGCTATGAGGACTGAGCAGCTGCCGGGGTCTCTGCTTCTCCAGTGTGTAGATGACCATTGTTGGATTACTCATCGTGTAAGCATGTCTAGCAAATATCCTTGTATAATTTGTACACTATGAGAGATTCATACACACACACATTGCATTGGTTCTGTTCTTTGACAGAACCCTGCCTAACACAACTATTTTCTCTCCTCTGAAGCCAGTTTCTCCACCAGAATTTTCTGGCTCAGTAGACTGTATCTACTTTTTAGTGTAAGTGACACACCTGACTCCTGCAGTTCTTTCTCTTTCACCTTCCACAGTCTTTTGACAAGCACTGTCTCCCTTGTTTAGTTGGAACGATGCAGCTGTTGCAAAGTCTCCAAGATTGCTTTAGGCTTTCTGTTTCCTGGTTTGGTTCTAAGCACATTAAGAGAAGAGGGGTTTGAAGGCAGGAAGGTGCTGAACAATTAGTCATTCACACAGTCTGGATTTGCTCTAATGTGTTCTTTGAAGGCTGCTGAGTCTCTAACAAAGACTCAGAGGAATACAACAGGACTGAGGATGCTGGGTGCATTGTTATCAACTTGACAATAAAACGACATTCTTTATTCCAGAGTGTTTCCTGGGAATCACTGCTATTGATCACTTCTTTTAGGAAAGGAGTCTATGTCCACATATATTTTGTGCTAAAATGAAGAGTATATTTCTATTGGTGGGGGCAAGAAGTGTTTTGTTTTGTCCTCAGTCCTTAGTTCCTTGGAATCATGAATAGGAAATTATGGCAATTTTCCAGCATCAAAGCAAGCAAGCGAAAGTACAGAGCAAATGTTCTCTATAAACAATGTAATTAGCCAAATATTTACTAAATACTTGCTACATATCAGGCACTCCACTAAGTGCTGCAAAGGAGCTCCCTGATGACTGAGAGGTGGTTCCCATGTTCCCACAAAACAGTTAAGAAAAGAAAGCACACTAAGTGAATGTTGAAGTTGTAAGAGTGGATTAAATATTGAGAGTGTGTATACAAAGCAACACAGAGAAATTATATATTGGCTTTGCTTCTACCGGTGCTGTGCAAGTAATTATAAGCACAGCAAGGACAGCAAGAGGGAAAGCTTCTTCAGTTGCTTTCAGCCCAATGGCGTATGTACTTTGGTAAACATCAGCACCTCAACTATTCATTTCCATGGTAACCAAAAAGTATAGGGGAGCAAGAGCATTCATACTTACCGAGGTGAAGCCGGGCATGGAGGCGCACACCTTTAATCCCAGCACTCGGAAGGCAGAGGTAGGAGGATCGCCGTGAGTTCAAGGACATCCTGAGACTACATAGTGAATTCCAGGTCAGCCTGGACTAGAGCGAGACCCTACCTTGAAACCCCCCCCAAAAAAAAGTAAAAATACTTACCAGGGTGATTAGGATATTAATAGCATATTCTGAGTCCGATGATGAGTTTGGACATGGAATATAAATTTGCTGGGATTATCTCACTTAAGCCTCACAGCAGCACTCTGGGTTAGCAAATATCACTGAGGCTCATTGCTGTGGTAAGAACTGACCTCACATCTATCTGGTCACAACTCCTGCTTCCAACATATCAGTGTGAACATGCCCCCACCTTAGTTTTAGCATCTTCTTCTGAGAGGAGAGAAATGTAGAATTACAGTCAAATTACATGGAGGAATGGGGCTGACTGGGGATGATGGAACAGCAGTATAAATTCTCTTATATATATTCCACCAACAAACAGAAGTAGGGGTGTGTTTATTAAACACAGATTGCTAGAAAGTCAACTTGTCATTCAAATACAGTGCTAAGTAGAGGACTAGCATGTATTCCCTAAAGTAGATAAAGAAGGAATCATAGGGTTGGAGAGATGGCTCAATGGTTAAGACCCTTGCCTTCAAAGCCTGATGGCCTGGGTTCAATTGCCCAGTACCCATGTAAAGCCAAATGCACAAGGTGGCACATGTATCTGAAGTTTGTTTTCAGTGGCCGGAGGACCTGGCATGCCTGTTCTCTCTTTCTCTATCTGCCTATCTCTGTCTCTCTCAAAAATAAATAAATGAATAAATAAAATATTTTTTAAAAAGAGAGACTAAGAACCCGTCCCAAAGAGAGAAAGAAAAAAGGAATCATAAATGGTTGTTATTCCTGGTCCTTTTGGAATCATGTATGTAGGAGTGGTCTAATTGTTAAAGACAAACTCATAAATTCAACAAATTATCAAAAAAAACCCTTAGTTTTAGTTTGTGAGAAATGAGCAAATCCCTCCTGGAAGAGCCCTGGGGATTCCTGGGGATTCACCTCTCACTTGCAGTAGTTAAGAGCTGGCTGTGGCCCTTAGAAGAATCCCCTAGAAGGGTGATACTGCAGTTCTTTGATATTGACATGTGGGAGTCTGTGCACCATGGAAATCAGCAACTGCTCTAAATCCCCAGGGAGCCATTAGTTGAGGCTCATATACCACTGGCCAGGAGCAGCAAGGGTTTTAGTTAGTAGCCCTTCACCACTTCAGGCGAACAAGGTTGGTGAAAACTGGGAATGGGTGGAGAGAAGGGCGATGGAAAATGTGGAAACTGAGTTCTAGCCAATGACAAACATGCCTTGAACTGTGTGATCCCAGCATCTGGCTGCATGAAATACCTGGGGGAATTTATTTAAAGATGAAGACTTTCAGACAAGCATCTATCTATCACAGAGAAGCATCTATCACAATTTTACTAATAATTATGTGACAACCAATAATAACTGATCATATATAAAATGTATACGTTGTTATATGTAATATGTTTATAATAAATCTGCTAGTTTAGACTCGATTTTAGTTTGTAATTAGCAATTAATGGAAAGTACAATTTAAAAATTTTTTATTTGTCTTTTAACTTTCATTATTTATTTACAAGCAGAGAGATAGAGAAAAGAGAGACAGACGATAGAATTATCACACCAGGACCTCCAACTACTGCAAAGGAACTCTAGATGCATGCATCACTTTGTGCATCTGGCTTGACATGGGTAGTGGAGAATCAAATCTGGGTCTTTAGGTTTTGCAGGCGAGCACCTTAACCGCTGAACCATCTCTTCAGTCCAAAAGTACAACTTTTGAGTTAATGACATTATTTAACAAAATAAACCGTCTATGAAACAAGACTGATTCTCTCTTTGTAAAATAGAATATGTCTTATTTTGCTCTATTTCACTGTTTCAAATGTGAAATGCTAATAAAACCTCTAGAGGTTGGGGAGATGGCTTAGTAGGAAGTGTACTAGCTGAGCAAGCATGAAGATCTGAGATCTGATCCTCACCGAAGGTACTGGACAGGGTGATTTGTAATCCCATACTGGGGCGGTAGAGACAGGGCATCACTTGGCTCACTGGCTGGCTTGTCTAGCTGATTTGGTGAGCTCAGTGAGAGGAAGAGAGCAATGGTACGAGATACCTGATATCAACCTTTGGACTCCATATGCACACAAGTCCACTTTAGCCTGCTACACACACACACACACACACACACACACACACACACACACACGCCTATGGACACACAAACACACATGTATGCACATATGCACACCACACATACATACACGGACGAAATAAAATTCCAGATGTGATGGCATAGAACAGCAGGATTGAAGCCACTCTATTTCCGTTTCTTAGCGCTTACAAAGGCTACTGCCACGGGCTCTCCTTGCTTAGGATCTAGCATTCAAACACAGGGTAACAGTATTATGGGGACCGAGGACACAGCTTAAGTCCACTGTTCCAAACTTTTGTCTTCCAGTGTTAAGAGCAGATGTCGTGTCAGGGGATGGCTATAATCAAAAGTTCTCCAAATTGACTTCCAGAGAAATTAGGATGTCCTGAGAGGATAAGTAATCTCAGTGTGCATTTGGACGATGGTATTTATAATTTAAACTCAACCTTACCTATAGAGAACTTAGACCAAGAAAGGACTTTGGGAGGAAGAAGTACTTTGTCACTGACATAGTTTAGAACTGCCAGCTGGTAAGAAAAGACAGAGAAACTAGCTTGTTCTATTGTTATTTTAAATTTTTTTTTAATTTTTAAAATATTTTATTTATTCATTTTTAAGGATATATATATATATATATATATATATAGAGAGAGAGAGAGAGAGAGAGAGAGAGAGAGAGAGCACCAGGGCCACCACCTTGTGGGTCTGGCTTACGTGGGACCTGGGGAATTGAACCCTGGGCCTTAGGCACTAGAGGCAAGTGCCTTAACTGCTGAGCCATCTCTCCAGCCCTGTTCTATTGTTATTTTTAACTTCTTGAAGACAATGCACTACACTTGCCTGCACTTGATCTTTTGCTACCACTGCCCTGTCCTTAACACCTCACTGCTATACCCCATGGTAGACCAAAGACTTTAGAATTTCTGGGGGGAGGTGAGACAAAGTCGAATTTTGTGAAACCTTTTCCATGGGACTCTAATGACATGCAGGTTTTTGTACTACTGGTACAAGAACAAGGACAGTGTGATGGTCAAGTTTAGTTGTCAACTTAACCTTTCAAGTAATGTTGGGTGGGTCTCTGAGGATGTTCACAGGAAGGCAGCCTCTCAGTAGGGGGCAGGATGTAAGGAAGCTCAAAGGAGCTAGAAGTAAACGTCCTTTCCTGTGTGAGCAGTGCAGGAAGGAAATTCCAGAGACTCAGGAAGCCATTAAGTCTGGGATAGAGTTGCAAGACCTCACCCTAGGGCTATATAAAGGTGAAAGAATTCTCTCCTTGCCCTCCTGCCTGTTTGCTGTTTTTTGTGTGTGGTGTTGGTGATGGATTCACTCTCTGCTTGGACCTGTGAAAGAGGACCAGCCTCTTTAACTTTTGTAGGACTTCCCCTGGATCTGTAGCTTGAATAAATAGTTTCCTCCCATAAACTGTGCCTGGTTTGGAGATTCATCCCTGTGGCGTGTGTCTGACTACAACAGACAGAAATACGTATAGCTGAAGATCAAGGGGAGAGGTTGGAATACTACTGAAGGAATTGCTCATCTCTACATTGTAAAAGTCCCTTCTGGGCTTCCTGGCTTTTAGGGTGACCATGGAGAATAATCACATTCCAAGAACCTCCAAGGTTAGCTGTAGAAAGGGCGGCCGCCACTGGGTCCTGAACAGAAATAGCACACAGGTATTTACAAGTTAAAATAAGAATACATATCCTTGTATTTAATGATAAGATTTTCTTAGTTGTTTCTGGTGTGTATGCACGTGTGAGTGTGTCTATGTGTGTGCATGTGTATGTGTGTGTGCATGCATGTGCATGTGTGTGTGTGCATATGTGCCTGTGTGCATGTGTGCGCTCGAGTGTGTGTGTGTGTGTGTGTGTGTGTGTGTGTGTGTGAAGATGCACACACTTCATGAGGAGGACCGAGGAGGATTCACATGTCCTTCTCTTGCTCATGAGCTTGATTTGCTTGGCACGGAGTATCTTCCTGAACCTGGAGCTCTCTGTGGTTCATTCAGGCTGGCTGACCACCAAGCTCCGCCCTCCACCCCACTCAACACGGGGTTACAGACACAGATTTTTCACATGAGTGCTGACAATTGTGCAACAAGCACTTTTACCCACTGAGCCATCTGCCCAGCCTCAGGTTATTTTTAAATTACTTCCTTTCTAATTTAAAATTCTTAGCAACTGGATCTCTATCATCATCAGTCCCTTTGCTCCTTCACCCAACTCAGGAAAATAAAAATAAAAAAGCCCATTCTCAAAAAAAAAAAGTCAGAATGTCTTTTACTGCCAGATGTCATTTTGTGTGTGTGTGTGTAAACCCTTCAATTGGCTTCCCACCTTATAGACTTTGGCCCACACTCTCTGGATAGCTAAAATCTTACATCAAGCATCTCTCCTTGAGCCCACGCCGCACCCATTTCAACTATTATAGAAAAATGAGCGTGAGCTCACTGCCCCCTCCCCTGTATTCATTGTTACATTCTGCAGACATTTGTTTGCCACAGATGGCCAGTGGCATAGCATGAGGTGAGAGACGACCAGAGCTTTGAAGTCCTGTGAAGCAAAAGAAGGATTTGATTTAACTGTGATAAGGAAGTTAGGAAAAGATGAGGCCAGAGGATACCTGGGGAAGATTATCTGAACTTCCTGGAACCCATTGTAAATGTGTGAGTTGCTAGGTGTTTGTAATTTACATGCCCAAAGTCACATACACATCTCTGTGCCCTACTATAAAAAATCTTTGTAACTGCGGTTCCGGGCCAATGCTTCATTTATGCTTGGACCCCCAGGCCCAGGTGTAAAATTAAACTCCCCTCTCCTCTTGCTGCAAAGGCTTTGCCTGTTTGTCACTGAGTATTTCTACAACACAGCCACCTGGCCCCTTGCTGTTTTGCAAACTCAGTAGGCATTTGGAGCTCAGGGCCTTCATAAGGGTTGTTCCCTCTGCTTGGATTCCTGTGTTCTCAGGAACCACATGTCTCTCTCATTCATCTCCATTGTGTCTGCACCTAACATTACCAGGCATACTTTAGTTTCTGTTTCCTTGACTAGGTTTTTGAGGTAAAGCTTTAAAGTAATATTTAGTGCTCTATTTCCAGTGCCAACTTCTGCCCTGCACATAGTAGGCATTTAATATTTGCTGAATGAACAAATTAATTAAAATAGACATAAAAACAAATAATAAAATATAATAAAGGACATATAAAATGCCTCATTTATCCCAACCCCTTTTACTGAATCACACTTCTTTTAAAAATATTTTGATTTATTTTTTGTATGGAAAGAGAGAGAGAGAGAAAGGAGAGAGAGAATATGATGGAGACATCAGGGCCTCTTGCCATTGCAGACAAACTCCAGATGCATGTGTGCCACTTTGTGCATCTGGTTTTACATGAGTATTGGGAATTGAACCCAGGCCATCAGGCTTTGCAAGCAAGAGCCATCTCTTCAGCCCCTGAATCACACTTCTGATAACCACTTAAAAAACTCCTTTTGGAGTCTCATGTAGCCCAGGCTGGCCTGAACTATGTATTCAAGGATGACCCTAAACTTCTGCTCCTCCTGAATTTGCCTCCTGAGTGCTGAGATTCTAGGTGTGTGCCACCATACACACTTTAAGCAGTGATGGGGATTGAACCTAATATTTTGTGTTAGAAAATTTAAAGCTGAGCTGAGGAGTTGGCTCTGAGGTTAAAAGCACTTATTTGCAAAGCCTGCTAGAACTGGGTTCATTTCCCCAGTACCAAGGTAAAGCTAGATGCAAAAAGTGGTATATGCATCTGAAGACTGTTTGTAATAGCAAAAGTCTCTGGAGTGACACTCCCCCAAACACACACATGCAAATAAGTAAAAAAATAATTAAGTTTAAAGCTATCTTCTGTTAGTTACCTCTAGATCTCTAAACAAGATTTACATGTCATGATTTATTGATGAGCCCTCAGCTATGTCAGATCTGGATTTGATCTGCTGACATTTTCTTAATGGTCCCAATGTAGTCACTACCTCCACTTTTAGTGTTGAACATATTAGTAATTTGCATCCTACCATGTTGCTTTGCTCTGCTCTTATTCCGGAGTTGCTGAGAGGTGTCCGTTCCTCACTCTTTCTCCTCTTCTCTTCCTTACCCACCTCCCAGTGCTGGTGTCCTTACCAATCTGTTAGTTTCTATTACCACAATGTGACTTAGGTTTCCAGTCTCCTCAAATCCATTTTCTGAGGGGCTTGTAAGATTGTTGGCACTAACCAACAATCCCCAGTTCCCTCGTCTCCATTTTAAATTGCAAAAGAAACAAATAGGCGTGGTGGAGCATGCCTGTAATCCCAACTCTCAGAGGTTGAGATAAGAGGATTCCAAGTTAATTACCAGCCCAGGCCACATAAATTTGAAGAGAAATAACACAGAGCAAGGTCAGGATTTATCCAGGAGAGACTGGAAGGCAGAGCTGTGTCCCTGAGGGGCTTGCTGCTGGGTGAGCTCTGGAGTGGATGTACCACTTCCTCATCTGTGAGCTACAACACCTGACAACACCTGATTCTTTCTGCCTGCCCTAAGGTACATAGATAACTCTGGTCTGGGAGATTCAAGCTAACCATGTTTATTTTATTTTTATTTATTTGCAAGCAGTGAGTGAGGGGGAGGGTGCAACAGGGTCTCTTGCCACTATAAACAAATTCTAGCTGCATGTGCCACTTTGTGCATCGGGTTTAACATGGTACTAGGAAGTCAAACCTGGGCCATCAGGCTTTGCAAGCCAGCACCTTAGCTGCTGAACCATCTCTCCAGCCCCAGGCTAACCATGTTTGCAACATTGATGTGCCTAGGCATGTCTTTCCAATGAGTGCAGAGCTGCTATCCCAAAAGGGACATGCATATTGGAAAAATTAATGCACTTTCTCCCATAGACTGTCTCAGGTGAAAAATCAAATATCATCAAAGGCAAGCGTAGAGTCAAAACACAAAGTCAGATGAATTGATGTTAAATCTCAACTAACCACAGGTAGCACAACCAGCCCTCTCATAAGGGAGCAACGGTTTGGCTAATGTGGTCATCATTCTTTAAGTTACGTCAGCCTCTGCTGGGACTTGTTTCTTGTTATATCCCCATTGCTCATCTAGCCCCATTTGACTAACATATATTTAAAAATTCTCCACAGTTCTCATTACAATCAAGTCTAATTGTTCTGCAAGTCATCCTTCTTAAGGTAAATTAGCACATCTCTGTGTTAAAGTAATTCTCAGAGAGCTATCTGATTTCCCTCATTTCTGAATTCACAGTCAGTCTCATCACCGTTCCCTTTAGGTAAGAATATAATGTCTCTTTTGTATTGATTGAGGGCATCCTGAAAATTCGGTATCTCATAGAGACAGCTGAGCATCAGATTTCTGTAGTAAGCACATTTCCCAAATGGATGGAGGCATTTCTGTGACAGACACAAGACTGGCTGGATGTCAGACCAGGTTCATGCTGGGTTTTAACATATTTATAGCTGCTGTGACTTAATGATTCACCACCAGATGGTTTATTAGATCTTAAGGGGATGTGAGCAAGAAATATTGGAATTAATCCACTAAGTTTAGGGCTTAGGGTTCTTTTTGTGTTGTTTACCATTGTATAGAACCATAACATGATGCAGCTTAGGTTACAGCAAAGCAGAAGTAAGGGAAGGATTACCCAAAGTACAAAGATTTCAAATGCAATCATTTATTTAATTCATTAACTATTTCATTCATATTAATTAAGCATCTACTGCTTTCTGATTTTGCACTACATTCTGGAAGTACAGCACAGAAATAATCAAGGAAGATTATTATACTGACCTTATGGAACTAGCAGTCTACATAATTAAATAATACTTTACCAAGAATTCAGAAATTAGAACTGTGAAGAAGGCTATGAAAGAGCAGAGCAGGCTACTATGAAAACATAAAATAGTACTGACCTCATATCAAATAAGAATAATGGGTTGGACACAGCTCCCCTAGCACATATAAGTTGAGACAGGAAGGTTGTGCATTGCATGTTAATGTGACAAAAACTTGGGAAGAACATGTCATGTGGTCACAACACCTTGTTGTAGTTTGAATGTGAAATGTTCCCCATAGGTTCATATGTTTGGACACTTGGTTCCCAGCTAGTGGTGTTATAGATGACCCAGGGTAGCATTGTCCTCTGCAGTTTTCAAGACTGGGAGTTCACAGAAGGCAGTGTCTACTTTAATCCATCTCTGATTCTCCCATAGAGCCCAGTGTGGTAACTTGTTCACAAGTGTGAGGTGAGTGAAAGACAAGCCTTCCAGGGTTATCATCCTACAATCATGGTTTGGCTTAGTTCTTCTCAAGTACTTTCCTTAGATTTACCAAAATAGAATTGCCTAGTTACCAGTATTCTCTTGACTCAGTAAGCATCAAATAATTTTCTTGTGGTTTTTATTATCCAAAGCTAATTCTAGTTATCAGAGAAATTTAATGGGTTTTGCCTTCTTGTCTGTCTGGTGCAGAAAATATGAGAAGATGGTTGAGCTGGAAACCTTCCATTGCAAACACAATTCAGTTGCAAATAAGCCTAAAATGGATCGCTTTTCATTTCTGCATGTGGTGCTTTTAGGCGTATGGTGGTGACACCACAGCCCTTCCACAGAGAGAGCCAAGCAGTAGATCTTACACAGCGTGGTAGAATGATTCAGCCAGATAAAAAACATCACTGCCATTTCCTACCAGTCTTCTACTTTTCTGGATCCTATTTGTTTCTTTAATAGATTAAGTATAGATTAAAATCCATTTATACTTTGAAAAAATTAGCCTAGGTACATTTGACCACTGTGATGGTTAAATTTTGATGTCAACTTGACCTTTCAAGTAATCTTGGGTGGGTCTTTAAGGATGTTCACAGGAAGGCAGCCTCTCAGTAGGGGGCAGGATGTTAGGAAGCTCAGGAGAGCTAGAAGTAAACATCCTTTCCTGTGTGGGCAGTGCAGGAAGGAAATTCCAGAGGCTCAGGAAGCCATTAAGTCTGGGATAGGGTTGCAAGACCCCCACCCTAAGGCTATATAAAGGGGAAGAAATTCTCTTCTTGGTTCTTGCCTGTTTGCTGTTCTGTGTGTATGGTGTTGATGATGGGTTTCTCTCTCTGCTTCAACCTGTAAAAGAGGGCCAGCCTCTTTTGCTGTTACAGAACTTCCCTTGTATCTATAGCTACAAATAAATCCATTCCTCCCATAAACTGTGCCTGGTTTGAAGATTCATCCCAGTGGCGTGTGGCTGACTGCGACAACCACCTACCATGAACCCGGAATTATACAGTGCCTTTTGTGTACCACTCTTCCCCTGCTAAGATTCCATTTATAGAAGAAATGGTAGTCAGGAGCCTGGCAGATTTCTTTGAGACCAACTTGCTCTTAAGTAGAAGAACTTGAGCACAAATCTTTCAAAGTTCAACTCCTTGTTTTTCTCTGACACTGCAGTTTCTTGGTCACCATCCTAGCTACGATAGAAGGCCTTGTCCATGTAGACCAGTGATCATTCACTGAGTCTGTCCTCAGTGGAGGTGACATTGTTTACTCTCCCTTATAAGCTTGGAAAGGATGAGCATGAGGATGAGTCATATGTTGAAAGTACTCAAGCATAGTTTTACTGGAAAAAAAAATGGTAGCCAAGGTTTTGAGATGGACCTTGCTACATTATTGTACTGGGAGAAAACACACACAGATGATGTGGTAAGTTCCAGAGTAAGGGACAAGGAAGTAACTTCTTGTTTCCCCTCTCTGAATAGGGGGCACTTCATGATCTGCACGATATAAAAAAACACATGAAAGTGAGGTCAGGCTTGGCAGGAAAATCGCTGGCTATAAGCTTTTAGGACAATTAAGAAACAACAGGATCATTCTGGCACAAGCTTCAACCAGTTGGCAGAAAAATGCCTCTTTTGCTCCTATGGTGACTGGCAATTCAAAGTGAATGGCTAAAATTGCCTTTCATGTCTGCCGACAACTTCTTTCCCAAAGCCTTTGAGTCTTGCTGAGTTCTCTTTGATAATGGAGTGTCTTCTCTGGTAGAGTACATTTGAGACCTGTAGGGTTCTATTTCACAAGACAAACATTCACTTGTTTCCACAATTGGAAATCCTTGAACTCTTGCTCAAGTCCAGAAATGAAATTTGTGCTGAAAAGTTTTCTTGTTTTTTTTTTTTTGTAAAAGTTTTCTTCTTTAAGGCTTTGTAATAATATTCAAAGGCTATGTTTTATATGATTAGTGACATACTAATAGGCATCTTGAAATATTAAAAATAGCTCACAGACCTATTATTATCTTTTGTGAAGTCCAAGGACATGGAACTCTAGTTAGGATATTATTAACTTAAAATATTCCTACTCACTTAAATTATAAGCTGTCAATAAATTTCACTTTTCTCCTAGCTGCCGTTTACAATTTTTCCTAATGCTGCATTGCTAACCTTTCTCCTACCACCAGTACCAAACCAGAGCAGTAATCAGAATTGCTGGCTGGCTTGCCTCTGAAAGCCTGAGGTGAAGTGCCAGTACTGTGAGCATCCCAGCTCCAAAGGTTCTGTGCCCACCACCACAACCAACCCCTGGTAGAAAAGAGTCAGGAAAAAACTGCGTCTCTATCCATAGATAGCCTCTCCCCTGTCATTATTCCCTAAGCAATCCCATATACCAGTGAGTTGCATGGTGTCTATATTTTGTAGTCTATAGATGATTCATAGAATATGAGAGAATACTGCAGAGTATATGCAAGTATTTACATCCTTGAGGGACTTGAATAGCTAAGCTGAGTCTTCTGCAATAAACTCCCTATGGATTCTGAGGTATGCCTACAATGGTTAAGAATAGTGTTGGAGGCCTCGAGAGATTGCTCAGTGGTTAAGGCACTTGCCTAAGGACCTGGATTCAATTCTCCATACCCACATAAGCCAGATGCACAAAGTGCCTCATGTATCTGGAGATCATTTGCAGTGGCTAGAGGTTGTGGCATGACCATACTCTCTCATTGTCTCTCTGTGTCTCCGTCTCTGTCTCTTTGTCTGTATCTCTTTGCTTATATATAAATAAATAAACTATTAAAAAAAAACAAAGTGTTGGAGTTCCAATAGCTCTTCTTTGCATTAGAGCCTCAGTATGATGTGAGAGCTGGTAGCATATATCTCAGAGGGTTGTTGAAATAGGAGAGGAATGTACTTAAGAAAGTGCTATATCTTTCCTAGTTAAGGTCACTTTTATTTTATTTTATTAGTTGGCATGCAGAAATATAGTTATCATTAATTCTGGGCATTTTCAAAACATTTTATTTGATTCCTGCCTCCCACTCTGTCAATCTCCCTGGTTTTCCCTTCCACCACCCTTCTCTCTTCTGCTTACATGTCACGTGCCCTTTCGTCCTTGCCTCATCTCTCTTCCTATTCATCTCTTTATATTGGCTCCTCGCTACCATTCTGTCTTTATAGGTTTTACTACAGTTGCCCCTTCTATATACACACTTATAAATATAACAAGATAGCATCTACAGTTTAGAGAGAACATGTGGTTTTGGTCTTTCTGAGCTTGGTTCACATCCCTTAATATGCTTCTTTCCAGACCTATCCATTTTCTGCAAACTTCATGATTTCTTCTTTCTGTGCTGCTGAATATATATATGTGTGTGTGTATATATATCACATTTTTATTATCCATTCATATGGCGCTGGGCATCTAGGCTGATTCCAACTCTTAACTCTTGTTAATAGAGCCACAATAAACATGGGTGTGTAGTAGAGTGTGGAAACCCTAAGTAATGTGCCAGGAGGTATATAGCTGGGTCCTATGGGAGTTCGATTTCTAATTGTTTGATACCACTATACTGGTTTCCATAATGGCTGTATTAGTTTTCCCTGCCACCAGCAGTGCTTGAGTTTCTCCTTTCCTATACACTCACCAGCATTTGTTGTCAGCCTCCTTGATCATAGCCATGTGGACTGGGACAAGATGGTATCTAAGAGTGTTTTGAATTTGCATTTCCCTGACAGCTAGGGATGTTGAACATTTCTTTAAGGACTTAGTGGTAAGGCTATTCTCTTTAACTTTCGACATTGGAAAGAGGTTTGTAGCTGTGGTCTTTTGTGTCCTGACAGAAACAAAAAGGAAATAAGTGTCATGGTTTCAGTCACTCTGCCCTCCCCATATTTGGTTAAGTAAGTGATGGGCTTTGGAGGTAGGCTGCCTGGCTAACTACCCACTAACTTGTATCGTGAGCAAATCCTTTTTTAAAACCTTTAAGCCTCAGTTTCTGCATCTATATAAAGGCCATATCCCTGCTGAGTAGATCAAAGCATTATGAATGAGGGCCGAAAGCAGGTAACTATTAAATTCCAATGCAGCGATTGGAGTCTACATCTGTTGAGTACTTGCCATATGTCCATTCTGTGTAGGGACTTCTTTAACGACAATCTCATGAGAAGCCCCTGTTTTCTCACGTAACTCATAGTGACTAAGGTTTTGGATGATTTAATGACTCTGTAGCAGTTTTCTGTGTTAGAGGTGAGGCAGTTAGAATGTGATCCCACTTGTCTTCTGACTCACAGGTTAGTGTTTTCCCTACCACTGTACATCTCCACGAGCCATGACTATCTGATTAACCTAAGGCTCAGGGTCAGTTGGAAAGCAGGGCATAGGCATTGCCTTCTGCTCTCTGAAGCCTTTTCAATTGTATTTTTATGGCTGACACATACATAAATATACAAAATACTTTTAATAACAGATCTACATACCATAGTTTTCCCCATAATCATACTCTCGGATTCTTTTCCCTTAAAGTTTCATAGACTTCTAAAAATGTCTAAATAACTGATTTACAACAAAGAGATGACTCCCCCCGCCCTTTTCCTTTGATTCTAAAACAGCAAGTTGACTCCTTTCTTTCCTGGAAGCCTTTCTAACTCATTACAAATAGCATTTTTCTTTATAGTTCTCAAGTGACCTCTAGTGCAAACATTTCTTTCTTCTTCCTGGGATGGGTTCTGACATCATTCTGCAGGAACACAAAGGCCTCCATAAGATTGATTTATCCTTCGAAGAGTTAGTAGAGTGGCCCTTCTTCATGGACCACATCTCAATTCAAAAATTCCTTGCAGGGGATACACAATTCTTCCCATTTCCTGGTTTTTCTTGAGGTTAGTTTTCAAAAGCCAGTTGTCTTAACAACTGCTTGGAAAACTTCATGGTCCTCAGTCACAAGTCTGGGTTTGTATCTTTTAGCCAATTATTTCTTATCTTTGGTTACTTCTGTTCCTTTCTTTTTTTCCAAAGCATCCCAGCATCTGTTCCAAGATTCAGAGCCAACGTGCCATCCAGCTTAGCAAAACTAATCCTTGATCTGCTTTTGTTTGTTTGATTTTGTTTTTCCCCTTTGGCTTCTTCTTGGTGCCAACAACCTAGTGATTATCCCAAATTCCCTCATATTCTCATGCCCCCCTTTGCAAATATTTTTGGGATGTTTTTAAAGAAAAAACAAAAATTTACACAGAAAGCTATGGGGTTTGTTCAGGTTAATGCTGAGTTTAGAACAGAGCAGAGAAGTCTTTGGTTTGGGCTCTTCCCATGTTGGCTCCTACTGTTTCCCAGGCTTCTGTTAGTCAGGTAGCTTTTTCATGTCCTGAGCTCAATGGTGGAAGCCACCTCTGTAGGCCAAATGGAGAGCAATTGGTGTCACTGGAGAAAGGCATGGGGTGACACCTTTCTTAGAGGAACAGTCTCTGATATTTGCCATGACTTCCCTTTA
Organism: Zapus hudsonius; assembly: GCA_004024765.1. Lineage (NCBI taxonomy): Eukaryota > Metazoa > Chordata > Mammalia > Rodentia > Dipodidae > Zapus > Zapus hudsonius. The sequence goes on along the minus strand of PVHP010006376.1, from coordinate 40,964 downwards.
ATTCTTGGTGCAAATGGGCCCTCTTTTACCATGGAATTTTTGTTACACATTCTCCTAAGAAAATCTTCTACTAATGCATGGAGCTTCTTGTGAATTCTAAATCCTCATTACAGACATTTGTTAGTAAAGGCTGTATAATGTGTTAGCTGGAGTAACTTAAAAAAACAGTTTTAAAAGTGCTGAAAAAAGGCTTTTCAATCACTCATTCAATCAATGAACACTGATATAATGCCTACTCCCCGTCAGATATTATATCAACCCCAGAAGTCCAGCCTCAAGGGAAACACACAAGCCTTGTCTTGAGGGAATCAGGACCCACCTGATGGCGTCCACTACAGCAGCAGTATGAGTATATAGTATGCCAGCTATAAAGCCACTTGCTTACCTTAAAGCTATGGGGAAAGTTTCCAATGACTGGAAAAGGAAAGCGTTAAGAAAGAAAGATTCCATAATTCCCATGGACACATTATCTCCTGACACTTCCTCAGGCAGGTGGCTTTTCACCCAGAGCCATTCCCTGTCATGGAGAGATCATTGGCCAGTTTAAAATAGGGATTAGCCAATTACTTCCTGTGGCCAAATCCACCTTGTTGTATGGACTTTCAACCTAGGAGAGTCTTTCCATTTTAAAATCAAGAGAGTAATAATATTTTGTGAAACAAGAGAGTTATTTCAGTTTCCATAAATAAAATTTTATTGGCACATAGCCTGGCCCACTTGTGGATGTATTGTGTATGGTTGTTTTGTGCTGAAAGTGAGCAACAGAGGCTCTATGGGCAGCAAAGCCTAAAATATTTATTACTTGGCTCTTTACAAAAAAGTATTTTTGACTTTTGGTCGAGAAGGCTTTTAGGTGCTGTCACTTCCCAGTGAAATGCTGGGAGACACACTGACCTTAGTTGTGTGCCTGGCATCTAGAGAGGGTGTAGGAACCACAGAGCAAGACATATATTGTCAATTTTGGACGTTTTTAGGCTACAAACTTGAGTATATAAGAAATATACAATATTCCTTTTTCAGCATTTATGCATATATGTGTGCACATTTGAGTATGTGCAAGTATGTGTGTGCGTGCATGTGGGCTCATAGGACAACTTTGTGTCATTCTTCATGTGCTGTCCACCTTTGTTGAGACAGTCTCTCACTAGCCTGGAACTCACCAAATAGGCTGGACTGGCTGGCCAGCATGTTCCAGGGATGCACCTGTATCCACCTGCCTAGTGCTGGGGTTACAAGTGCCCACCACCACACATAGTTTTTGTTCTTCTTACACCTGAACTTTAGAGGTTGAACTCGGGTCCTTGGGCTTGCAAGGCAAGCACTTTACCAACTGAGCCATCTCTGCAGCACAATGTACTTTTTCATTGTGGAATTGAATTCATTTACCTCCATGTAACTTTAATAATATAGAAATCCTCAGTGTTTTCTCGGCCTTTTCATCGTTAAATACACTTAACATTAGCTTTCTCTATAGCCAACCTTCTCCCCTGATAGTGTCTATGTGAGTAGCCTACATGGGGTTCTGACACAGAGAGGGACAGCCTTTCCTATGCTGTGCCCCCCCCCAAGCCAACTGGTAGTCCAAGAGTATCTATGATTCTTTGTCCTCTCTGCTAGATACTGGGTTGGTCCATCAGTACTCCACTACCTTTGAACTCCTCAGGTGAGTGGAGATGTGTTGCTCTTCCATGTTTTCTCAAGAGTTGCTGGAGTTATAGAACAGTCTGAGCTTCTTTGACTTGGCATCCCAGGACCTGGATCAGGACCAGGGCAGGCTGCCTGACACCATCCTTGCACTTCAGCTGCCAGCCAACTTTTTGAGCCGGGGAAATGCCCACAAGGCCTGACACTCCAGCACTGCAGTGTCTCATCTTTTGAATTGGAAGAACAAGATGTTTTCTTCTCTGGGGCTATGGTCTAAGGCAGGGTGGAGGGGAGAGCAAGCTTCTTTCAGAAAGGAGCCAATTTGACTTTTCCAGTTCTATGCAAAATCCTGGCCTGCTCTAGTCCAACCTATTGGCTCTGTTGGATTCAGCAACCTCAGGCTCTGGTTAGACCAGATGGAAAAACCAGTCCTGGAAAAAACAAGACTGAAAAAAACAAGCAGAGAAAGCCATTAAATGCCCCCCCCCCACACACACACTCACACAGATTATCTCAATACACTAAGCCCATTGAAGGACTTGCCAGGAGAGACGATTTTCAGTTTTCTCTGTGGGTTCAATTTATCTTTACTGCTCAGTAGTCAGGTTGAATTAGATCCAGAAACAGATACAATTCAACCCTTTCATTTGAAGAGAGAAACCCCCATCTTCCTGTCAGTGGACTCACTGGCTGTCCAGTCCCCACTGGTGACATTTCCCGTGTCAGGAACCATGGTGCTTCTCCTTCTCAGATGTCTGAACTGTGCCACTTGTTTTCCTTTATCAGCTAAAGGAGAAATGGCATCTCCTCTGCCAAATCACGAGAGGCGAGGAACAGTTACCAGGATGGCATTTTACTTCTCTGAGTTTGCATTTTGAATATGGCAATTTTTCTGCATCTTATGATTGACCTTGGCCTAAAGCACAGTCTCATCTATCATCCTGACCATTCAAGGTTGGAGGTTTGGAAAATATGGAATGGAATGGAGTGTAAGGAGAGCATTGCTGCTGAGATGCCTGAGTGGCCAGGTTCATTCTATTGCCAAGGATGTATGCATAACAGGTGCCAGAATACCCACACCTCAAAGACATTACCACAATTATTTGTGAAGCAAAACACACCCAGCATGTCCTGTGCTCCACAAGAATCACGGTTTGCATCCTGTGAAGATAGGAACAGAGCAAAAGAGAGAAATCTAGGTATAATTCATATCTGAATGGCAAAGTGGAAATTGATGTACACTTTTCACACGGAAATGATTTGTTTTCCCATATTGATTGTCCAAATAAGAACAAATGTCTAAAAGCAGATTCCTTCATAATGATGTGAGAGAAAAATCTTTCTTTACACTGCTTGGGGAGTCTTATGCTTAAGCAAAAGTATCTAATGTGCTTCCCTCAAGAGGTCAGCTTGGTTCCCTTCCTCTCAAGTGATAGCTGAACTTAGTAACTTACTTCTAATGAACAGACTCCAGCAGAAGTGACAAGGTGTCTGTCACTTATTCAGACAAGGATCTATTGGTACCAGTGGCTTTCTGCATATTCTCTTTCAGATCACTTACTCTGGAAGAAGCTGGTGTCATGTCAACAAGAACATTTGGGCAGACTTGTGATGAGGCCCATGTGAGAGAATAAAGGCCTCCATCCACCAGCCATGTAAGTGAGAAATGCTTAGTTCAGATCATTCAGTGTGGTCAAGACTTAAGATGCCACAGTCCTGACCACCACCCATGAGAAACACTGAACCAAGCTGTTCACAAATACATGACCCCCAGAGGCTGTGAGGAAGTACTTGTTGTAAGCCACAAAGCTATAGAGCAGTTTGTTACTAAGTCATAAATCATGAAGTTCTCTTTAGAGAACACTTCATTTGAGGTGAACTTTTTTATTTTATATGATGTGTATGATATATAGCTTTATATTTAATGGTCATAACAATAAATCAGCTTTGACAAGGAATAAGGCTAATAAAAATTTTAAAAACCAGTATATTTGAGTATGTCTGAGCTGCCTGAACTTGACCAGACACATTCTTGGATAATTTCGAGGGTACATTCAAGGGCTCCCTGACATGGCCATCAGAGTGGACAGAGAGAAAGTGGGGTTTAGGTTCAGTAATCCCATTTTATTGTAATAACAGTATTAAGAGGATACTGGGATAGTTTTAAAATATGCCTGCATATTTTTTGACACCAACTCTGGAATCAGGGCCAAAGGAGTTACTTGCTTGAAACCGATGTTTTGCTCAATGGATAATCTCAGGTGATGTGTCAGTCAACAGTCAAGGTCAACTACCAGATACTGGAGTGAAGAGTCCTTATAGGGACTTTTTCTCCCAATTGTCAAGTCAATGGCACCAGCTTGAGTCTTCCAATATGAAGTCCTCAGTGCCATGGGGCAGAGGTAGGTATGCCTAGGCATCACTAGGCAGTATGTATAGAGATGACAAGAATAAACATACATTTGACTATTGAGTCCCTTCACTTTTTTGATACTGGCAATTTTGAAAAAATTGAGAGAAATATAGCAAATAATGAAATATATAACTATTCATCTCTATAATCCAGAATCATTCAAAGTTAACATTTTGGACATTTTTGCTTCATATATCCTTTTCAATAAGCATTAAGCTATGAAACATACTTAGAGTTTCTATTCCCACCATATTTCATTTCATTTCATCCCCTGAGATAATCGCTGTACTAAAGCTTGTATTTCTCCCTGGCCCTTGCCTTTTCATTAGAATAAGTAGTTCTGTAAATTCTCTTTTAATTGCCTTAAGAGCTGGTTTTAAAGCTATTGTCATGAATAAATAAATTGACCTGATGAAGATACAGCAGATAAATATTTGCTCTCACTTCTTAATGGATGAGCACTCCTAGGATACGTATTCTCTATCTAGTGGTAAAATTATGATATCCGCAGGTGTGTTTATGTGTGATGTAGAAGAATAATCCCATGGACAGTGACTACGTGGACAGGGCCTCCCCTTCTAGTTGCCATGAAGGAGATCCAGATGAACAACAGATGACTGATCCTCAGTATGCTACAATCCATTGGAACACTTACCATGTGCTCAGAAACAACATGAAGGACATACACAGAAGCTCAGAGAAGTCATGATACTTCTGACCTTGAAGTGCATTCTCTAAACAGCATAGATCGATAGTATCTTAAAATATTATCATTTTAGATTAGTAATTTGATATCCCATAAATTTCAAGTATGAAAAATATTTTTATTAAATCAAGTACCACTTTCTTATGATGCACAATGCAAACTTTGATAACTTGTAAGGATTATTTATTTGTCTTGAAATAAATTCAGTTTGTGTTTTGGATTGCCTTACCATTTTGACTCCAGGAATTTCTGCATCTTGGGCTCTCTAGAGCCCTGAAGAATCCACACAAGCTGGCCTAGGGATAAAAGACCACTGACAGCCAATGATGCCAACATTGTCAATATCTAGATCAGCTAGGCATCTGCTGGTCAGACTAGACACTGAACCCAGCAACTGTTTAGACATAACTGTGCCTGCTCTTTTTCATGACATAAGAAGCCCATGTGACGTAGAAAAGGGGAAAAATAACTAGAGGAAGGCAAGGATTTAAAAACTACCCACTGGCTATGCCTTTAACTTGTCCCCAACCTGCTCTTTTACGCTCCTGCCTTCATTGTCTCCCAAATTAGAAACCTTAATGTCATTCTCTATTTAATTTCAGGAGTGGGTTAGAATCCAATCTTGATTTCTGCTGCTCTTCTTACTGGTCCCCTGATCTTGCTTTAAGGGAGAGAGAAGCAGGTTTGTCTGGGGCAAAAAGCCCAGAATGCATGAGCCCAATAGGAGGGGAACTTTCCAGAAATGGAAGTGCAGAATTAGTTTTCATATGGTTTGGACAAAGAAGATGGTGGTAAAAACATAGTAAATGGGGGGAAACATGAGAAGACGATGTCAGAGAGGAGATAGGGGCAAGGTTAGAGGCCATGACAGGCCTGTTAAGTAGTTGGTATTCTATGCTAAGGACAGTTGGGAGGTTTTAGGGGAAAAAGAAGCTTGACAAGATGATTTGAATCTTCAAAAATTGCTTTGGCAATAATGAATTCTGGGATGGCAAGGTTGGGGAAATCAGGGCAGATGGGAGCTTTCACAGACGGCGAGGAAAAAGAGAGCAGTTGTTTGGAGGGTAGCAATGATGGGGAGATGGACACAAGAAAACTGATTTTTGAATACAATCTCATATGGAATCTACAAGGAGTCCTCTGATACTATCCAATCAACTCCTTAACATCACAGATGGGGAAAGTGGGCTTCAGAGCAGGAATGACGACTCTATACTTCGAAAACCAGCACTCTTAACCACCACTCTGGTGTGGGCTCACTTTTCCTGTGGGGCCACCCTACTTTCTGCATATTTTAGGCATGCCTTTATCTCTCTCACCAGATTATAAATTTCCTGTGAGCAGAGAAGTTACATAATTCTTGACTGACTACCTTTTATTTTGTAAAGGCTTTTAACTATATGGAAGATGACATAGTCCTTCGGGCCTGGGATCACTCTATTCCAGACATATAGAAGGAACTCTTTGACACTTCTTAAATTAAAATAAAATTGAATATAGAAGGATCCCAACTGACATAAAACAAAAATCTCAATATAATTCAGACTCCAGGGGGAAATTCAGAATCTTGCTTGAGTTAAGAGGAGGTGAAATTACATCACTTCTTTATGGAGCGAAAGACAGAAGTTCTTGTAGGGACCACCTCCACAGGGTCCATGTTAGGAAGGTATTTATATACTCCTTTACTGAACCTTTAACCTAGGCTTAGTTAAGTATCCATATACCCTATAAGACTCAGCAATGGAGAGTGGTTAAAAAGGGTGAATGGGTGTTAGGAGCTGGTTTTGCCCAATGAAAATGAAAGACCATGTGTCAGCTCAGGAGAAAACAAACCAATGGGCTGGCTTCACAAATCAAATTCTGGCTCGAGCTTCAGGCTAAAGTAAAGGGGAGAGAGAGAGAGAGAGAGAGAGAGAGAGAGAGAGAGAGAGAGAGAGAGAGAGAGAGACTGAGTGTACATGTTGTTATTTGATTTAATTCACTAAAGTATGGAGATCCTAAGGGATTAACTCTAGGCAGTTAGAAAAGAAATGATAACTAGGGACTATGTCACAACTGGGAATAAAAGGTGTTCATTTAACTGAACCATTTCCTGTGGTATCCCATTCAGGAACCAAGCTTGACAGAGAACAGCAGGGGGTGCAGGCTCAGTCCAGGTAAGGGAGCCCTTCCCATCTGCTATAGTTGGTGGCTTCCAACACCACCATCTGGAAAACTCTAATACGACAAAGACACCACTTGGATTTACAGCGAGTGCCAAACACCTGTGTCTGTTAAAAACCATGCAGTTATTGAAAATTAGCTTTGGATAGCATGAGTGCCAGAAAATTTCACTCCCTGTACTTTGCATTCACCCTTTTCTAGGGATGTGAAGTACCAGTACTAGGATGGTTCCATTGCCTATGCTCTTGCCCTATTCTGTATCTGCCCTCCTCACTCTGGCATCTGGCACCTTGTTGCCATAAGTAGGGTTTCCAGAGTTCCCTAACCAGGTTTTCCACCAAACTATGTCCAGTGTTCCCAAATTATTCCTAGATTCTTCATAGATTCTATAAATCCTCAGAACACATCTTTCCTGACTATGGAGAAAGCCAACCAATTGAATGGATTCATGCTGTAGGTTGAATGGATTACTTGCCAAGGTTCTCTAGAGGAACCAAGCTCACAAAAAGAGCATATAGATATTACACAGGGGATTTAGTGGAGTGGTTCACACAATAGGGGCTGGGCAGTCTAACGACAGCTGACTGCATGCCAGAGAGGCCCATAACCCAATAGCTGCTCAGTCCACAAGGCTGGGTGCCTCTGCAATCTTATTCTGGTGCTGAAAGTCTGAGAATTTCTGGAGAGCCACTGGGGTGCAATCCATATGGGAAGGCTGAAGCTGCAGGGTTGTGATGGTAGGGTAGGATGGCAGAATTAGCAGGAGCAACAGGACAGATGTACTCACCAGAAAGAAGTAAAGGCAGGCAGGCAAGCAAGCAAAACACATTTGCTCAGACTTCTATATCTGCCCACTCTGCAACCTTTTCAGGGCCGTTCTTTCCACTTCAGACAATCCTTCCTGGAAATGCCTCAAAGACCTGCCCACAAGAGAGGAGCAGTTTTAGTTGATTTCAGATCCAATCAAGTTGACAACTGAGAATAACCATCACAGATGGCTTTACTCTCTTCTTTTTAATATTTTATAGATAGATGGTATAGATAGATGATAGATCGATCGATTGATCGATAGATAGATAGATAGATAGATAGATAGATAGATAGATAGATAGATAGATAGGAAGAAAAAGAGAAAGGAAGAGAATGGGTACACCAGGGCCTCTAGCCACTGCAAACAAACTCTGGCTTGACATGAGTACTGGGGAATTGAACCTAGGCCTCCAGGCTTTGCAAGCAAGTACCTTTAACCCCTGTACTATCTCTCCAGTTCATAGATGGCTTTTCAAATGTATACATCTTCAAAAATGTTGTGGGAATGATATTTGAAATATTATGTACTTGTGTCCCATTGTTCTTATCACAACTGGCAATTACATAATTGTCTGGTGAATTGATTAATTTCTCTTTTTATTTCAATTAGAAGACAAGGTCTAGGAAAACAAAGTCCATGTCTATCAGCATTTCTCAGCCTGAAGGACAATGACTGGTTTAAAGAGAGTTAGTTTATGTTTCTTGTGTAAAGAATGAGAGGATGACAAGTGAATGAAATGAATTTTCCAAATACAAGTGACCTTTTTTTTTTTTTTGGTTTTTCGAGGTAGGGTCTCGCTCTAGCCCAGGCTGACCTGGAATCCACTATGTAGTCTCAAGGTGACCTTGAACTCATGGCAATCCTCCTACCTCTGCCTCCCGAGTGCTGGGATTAAAGGCGTGCACCACCACGCCCGGCTCTTACAAGTGACCATATTTTTAAATCAGCTCCAAAGTGCAAAAAATAAAAAAAATGAAAATGTTAAAGGTGAAATAGTCTCAAGAAGAAGTGAGGATTACTATAGGGAGCTTAAAAATTAATAGTGCTTTGTTTAGAAATGTAGTACTATGTACAAATTTCTTTTAACTTAAGACAGAAGAGAATTCTTGGGGCAATGGGTAGGTCTCAAGGAAGCAGGCACCAATTACCAAATACCTTGTGCTGGGCATCTCTTTTCAGCTGAGAGATGAATCTGTACCATCCGTGCCCTCCTCCCTCCTTTCTGCTCTGGGGAGATGAACATCTGGAGACAGTCCCAGCCAGAACCATATGTTCTCAACTGTCCCTGCCCATATCGTCACCCACCCCTCTCATCTCCACTCCTCCACACACAGACCCGTTTCTTCTTTTTCTCTGGTTTCCTGGGCAAAGAGCACAGGATTACAATGCATTGATAAAATTTACCAGTTTCCTGCAAGGCAGCTTGTGCTCAGAGGTACCCTTGCTCTGCCTGCATTTTTATGAAAATGAGTTAAACTAGGTAAAAGTGCTTGGTACAGAGTTGACAGTCAAAAACTGCCCTGTGTTTCTCCTTACTTTTGAGACCATTAAAATACCTCCGTATCACAGCTGTCCAGCAAGAACAGCTAAAATGAAAGGTTAGAATATTTGTAAAACAATAACAACAGGGGAAAAAAAAAACCAGTAAACCGGGGTTAGAAATGTGTTATCTGTAAGTGCGTGTCAAAGAGCTTATGGATTCTAAGCAGCAATAGCTTGTAATTCCCTAGAATGGGAGACTTCTTAAATAGGGTGATTTATCTTTAAAGCATAGCTCAGGTGCCTTTTTGATAGAACTCTGCTGTTGCTATGGAAATTGCTTCTGTAGGAATGTGTGTAAATGGAGAATAGATTGCTAGTTGCATGAGTGGGGAGGTGTGGGTATGGGGCAGGCATGCTGACACTTGTCAGTATGCAGCTTGGGTCCAGAAGAGAATGAAACAGAATTTAGTGAGTGTTGCAGGGTAGGCACCACCACAGATACCAAGTGCCTGACAGACCTCAGCCCTGGAATCTCTAGATCTGCACTCTTACTTATCTCAGTGTTGGCACCCCCAACACTTTCATTGTCATTCTGGTTTAACTGATCAACCAACAGCCACACCATCACTGCAAAATATAATTCCCCCTCCCCACAAAATGAGGAAAATACATTAACGTGACCCTGGCACACCTTTGGTGATTATTATTTTTTTACACACACAGGATATGTCATTTATAAAGCTATTATGAGTAAGAACCATCTCTTCCTTTCTCTGAACTTACTTCCATCACAGCTTCAGTTTAATAGCTGTGCTCCTACACACCCAGAAGAGAACAAGCTGTGTCTTATCACTTCACAAGGAGAGACTAAAACCATGTTGAGTCATGGAATTAGGAGGTTGGCTAGACTCACACAGCCTCCCATGTTACGTATTTCAAATTTGTGCTTCAAGACAAATATAAATGATTGCCTATAGTGAACACTAGGAGGGTGTGTCATTCATGATTTCTTACTGGGATCAGTCTGAATGAAAAGGGGTGTCTTGGAAGGATTCTGGGGACATTATAGAATCTGTGGCAGAATGAAGGACCAGGTGTACAACATGAGCAGATACAAAGACGGGTTGGTCAGCCAGATCACAACCAAGATCAATGCCATGGAAATGTGGCTACTGCTGTCCCTGCCAGAAGGCATTCATCCCACTGTGGCACCATTGCTGCCAATGACAGATAGATAATCCCTGCCTCCTTCTTCTTTGCCTAATTAGCTTCTGGGTCTGAGTCCCAGATGTGTGCAGGGCCAAGCATGCCTCTGAGTGTTTAGGCCCTACTGCCAAGCAAGGATGGGAGAGTGAATAACAGCCCTTCAGCTTCTCTACAGGAAAGTGATTTTTGTCTTTCACTAATTCTACAAACAAAGAAAAGTACATCAAATGCTGTCATCCTAATAAATAGTCCCTATAATATTTGCTAGAAAAGCATTTGAGAATGTCAAGGGTCTCTCTCTATATAAAATCGTTAAAAATATGATCTCTGAAAGTCTATTGAAATCAAGGTCAACGGTCCCAAAACAAAGCCTTAAAGCATGGCTCTATGATTTATTTTAAAGGAAGAAATAATTTTTAATTGTCCATAGGATTGAGTCTAATGGCAAAAGAGTAAAAGGAAATAAAGGAAGAAAGGATAATAACTAAAGCAGGGGGAAGATCAGGAATGTTCACAGCTTTGGTTAGAGGAGTGGGGGGATATTTGCTAATTTTGCACCACTATCTGCCAGACATCCCAAATAACCATAGAGAATGGATGTAATATAAGGATAGGAAGATATGAGCCAAGATATTCAGAATTCTGATAAAAAGGGAAGGTAAAGATGTAGTCCCCCAAAGTGGGTAAGAATACCATGGTGATACTTAGGGCCAAGAGGGAGTAAGTAGTACCCTCAGGAAATCTTAAACCTTGGGGTTGACTTGGGCATCCTTGAGAAAGGAAGAGACAAATAAGAGATTAAAAATTTCCCACAGGATGGGGTCATCTAATTACCAAATGGTAATTAGATTTTTGTCAATGTGCTACTTTGCTGTGAGTGAAAGAAACCCAACACTATTTAGCCAAGACCCAGAGAGAATGTATTGGGGGGGATAGGGGTGTGATGGTTACGTTTTGTTGTCAACTTGATCTTTTTAATTATCTTGTATGGGTCTCTGAGGATGTTCACAGGAAGGCAGCCTCTCAGTAAGGGCAGAATGTAAGGAAGCTCAGGAAAGCTGGAAATTAACATCCCTTCCTGACAGTGCACAAAGGAAATTCCAGAGACTCAGGAAGCCAACAAGTGTGGGATAGAGTTTCAAGAAGCGCCCCCCATGTCCTGAGGCTATGTAAAGGGGAAAAATCTACCCCCCAACCTGTTTGCTGTTGTGTGTGAAGTGCTGGTGATGGGTCTCTCTCTGCTTCGACTTCTGAAAGGGGACCAGCCTCTTTTGCCATAATGGAATGTCCCCTGGATCTGTAGCTTCGATAAATCATTTCCTCCCATAAATTGTGCCTGGTTTGGAGGTTCATCCCAGCAGTGTGTGGCTATGACAAGGGGGTACCTTGTATAACTGCCAAAGAATGGGAGAAGGAGCAGCTGGCACTCTGTGATCCAATGACCCCAGTACTCCTTGCCTTTGTCTCCCCCCTAGTTCTCTCTGAGAAGAGGTATCACTTTATGCATCAGCATCATCAGCCTAGTGGAGAGCAGGATTTCCCACAAAGACATAGTCTCATGTCTTGTGGCTTCATCCCCAGGCAATCTGAGCCTCTCATTCTTATAGAAAACAAATCTCATGTGCTGGCCCACTGAGCTCACATTTCTCAGCTCAAGTTCCTGACAATTTTGAAGGACTATTTCATTTCCCATAATGGACAAGCTGCCCACATTTTCACTTACTTTTGGGAAATTGGTTACATATTGAAAGTGTAGTCCTGATTGATCAATTTTGGGTTTCTTCTCCCCTAGTTAGGTAAGCAAGAACAGAGCCATGGACCAATGCAAGTCTGCTGAGGTCCCATCCCTGTGACTTAGTGCTTTTCTCAGAGGAGAAGAACCCCATCAGTTCTGGCTGCTGTCTCTTCCATCCAGAAATCTGGTGGGAATTGGAGCACAGTGCCTTTTCCTAGCAGGAAATAGGAAAAAAGACTTCTCTCTTTAATACCTTCCCTTATTGTTCTAGATAACAAGGCAGTTAGCTTGAGAGAAAACGTTGTAAGCTCAAGGGCTAAGATGGTGTCTCATAACCTCTGGGCACATTCCAGGGCCTGGTGGGTACCCTTTGGTGACAAGGTAGAAGGGAGCCCAGCACAGGACAATGCTGGCAAGTAGCACACCAGTAGTCACTGTGGGCAAGCATCTACTGTCCTCACCTTACAATGGGGATGGACTGAGCTTGAGGACCTGGGCACAAACAACAGGCACCAAAGCCCCCTAAAAGTCAGAGGTCAGAGGTCATGCTGGTGGTGCTTAGGGGTGATCTCTTTACATGACAACTTACTGTGTAAAGTCTTATTGGGTTCACAGAGGTGAGCTTAGAGTTGGCCAAATATAAAGTTAACCTCTCCTGCCACTGCCCACCACTAGAGAACACATCCCAGGCCACACGCAAGCTCCACTTGAAAAGTGAAAACAACAGCCTATACTTGTGTTCCATGGGGGATTCTGATGGAACTGACTTAGTCATACAGCTGTATTTGTGGCATTCCAACAAGGCCATGACTTGTAGTTGGGAGAAATGGACAGTACATGTACCTGGGCTAAAGCCTTCTCCCGGTCTGGCCTGGCTCTGCTGGAACCAAACCCCGAAGAGATAGATCACAGACAAAGTTGAACTTGTAATTCTTGGTGCTGGTGGAATTTTCAAGTGGGAAAGTGACTGGATGATTGGAAAAGGATGGGAAGAGACTCTTGAAAACCCCATAATATGGCTTCTCCTTCACTATTCCCAGGAGTGAAAACCCAGTACCAGGGTTTATCCTTCACTGTTCCCAGGAGTCGGCATCCTTGGCATCTGTTACAGGTGCTACTGAACATTTATAGGAAGCTGTGCTGCCAGGACCCATTTCACTCTCTCCATGCTGAGTCATGGAATAACAGCCCTCTTCTAAGGGAAAGAAAGTCGCCTGAGTGCATCCGATTGTCATTTGTTACTTTCTTGAAAATGCCTCTGGTTCATCTCTATTTCTACTTTTACTCAAGTTTTCTACTTTAGGACATATTCTTATTGGAAAAGAAACAAGAAAGAAGGAAAGCTCTATCCTTTTAGGGATAGATGTCAACATGTCAACTGCTTCGTCACATTCTTTGCTAATGCCAATGTCATCGGAATTTAAAAAGCCGAAGCAAGAAATTGCATTATGGAACGAACACCACGTGAGCAGTCAGGGCAGACAGCCAGAACCTTCTGGTGGAGAGAATGAAAGCAGAACTGTGGTAGAGAGCACTTAAATCCCCTTATAGTTCTCACCTCCTCCCCCACCTTTCCCAGCCTCTGTGGCCCATGGAACAAAGGTGGTGTCATATTCCCTGGGCACTCTGCCTGCCACCATTCTTTCTCCCCAGTCATTTTTCTCTAAGACCTTTCTTTTTTTCAGAGCAGTGTTATGTTGACAGCAAATTTTTGAGAAACATACAGAGACTTCTTTCCCAAGGAACCCCTGACCCCACACATCTACTGTTTCCCCATTATCCTCATCTCCTACGAGAACTGCAAAGGTTCATTCCGCATCATTATCATGCACAGTTTTATGGGTTTGGGAAAATATACAACATATATTTACCCAAAGCATCACAGAAAATAGGTTCAATGCTTTAGAACCCTTACTGCTGTTCTGCCTGGAAATATTTTTTCCTCTTAACCATCTCTCTCAGTTATAAGTCTAACCTCTCTGTTTTACTCATAATCACCAGAAATGGCTTATCTTCAGTCTCCATACAGTTCTCTTTTCAAGGAATGCAGTATATAGAGAGTATTGCAGTGCAGAACCTTCTTAGACATGGTGTAGACGAGTACTGCAGTGTCAAACCTTCTGAGAGCCTGGCTTCTTTTATTTTGTGGTATGTACTTATCTTCTTGCCTTCTCATGGTTTTATGGTTCACTTCTGGCTATCATACTTGTTATGGAAATTGCATTTTCCCACACCTCTTGTCCCCAGTTTCCTCCCCCTGCCTCCTTCAGTGCAAACATTTTAGAACCATTTCCCTGCCATCTACTTCCCATGTAGGTTCTAGAAAATCAGATTGCATACGAATGTCTAAACATCATGTTTCCTCATTGTCTTCTTGGCTCTCAGTGGCCTGTTTGAGCATTGAGATTTCAGGTTAGAAATCTAAGGGCACTGGCCATCTTATGGAGTACATTTTAAAATCTTTATAAGCAAACATTATTAGTTAGCTCAGTGTGTAGGACATCAATATAAGCATGGTCCGTATTTGCTCTTCCTTGGGATTTCTCTTCCATATTAACAGTGGTGGCCAAAAGTAAGGTGCTATTCATATTGGGCATTTTTACATCAGAGAAAGTGCAGAAACTGCTCTCAGATCCCCACCCTTCACTAGCATGTGAAAAGTATCCAAGAAGCTATTTCCTTTCCATGGCAGCCAGAGTCCAGATGCTAGAGCTTTTTAGATTAAAATCAATGCCTGAATTGCCTGTCAGGCTTCAGGACCAGCAGCGCTGTGATAAATGAGTTAAAGAACCCCATGTAGGCCTGGCTGTGTGTGTGCTGCATTAGGAGGACTTGGGTTTCCTTTTCAAAGCAAATACCAAATGGAATGAATTAATAAGAAACAGCAAATGAATGTCAAGAATTTGAGATGCTGGAGTTATAGTTTACTAATTACTGGGAAAGGGTGAACATGAAGTCAACGTGTGAAAGAATGTGTAGGGAAAGGGTGGATTGGAAAGACGAGAAAGTAAGCCCATGCTGAAGTTTACTGGTCTCTGACCTGACAAAGAGATGGACTTTAGAAAGAAAGAGACCTCCCTGGGGCAACTCCCAAGTTTGTCACCACTAGTCCTTGTGACAAATTACAATGAATGTTAAATTGTATGCAAACACCTAGGCTAGAATATAAATGCACACAAAAGGCAGTCAATAAATGTTTCCTTTGCCTCTTCCCAGATCCCATTCATTTCCTTTATTTCTTGCCTGCTGTGTGATCCTGTTGAGAATGAGGCTCAGTGCCTCCTGCTGAAGATCATCAGCAAATGAAGACAGCCAGATCTAGATGGAGCAGTGAGAGATTTGTAGAGATTCTTTCACAAATATGGGTTCACCATGTAGTGGCTGAACAACATGACTTGATTCTGGCCTGTGCCTGTTGGAGCAGATATGCAAGAAGGTACCCTAATTTCATTCTTGAGGGTTTTTTGTCCTTTTAAGGGTACACTAATGCATCTTCTAATGCATAATGGGAGTTGGACAGTGCAATCCATCAACCAGGTCCTCCTAACAGACAAGATGGGCACTCCCTGGGGTCTGTTCTCTGCCACCAGGCACGGGGAAAATACCATCAGAACAGAAACTGTGGAGTTATTGAGTGAGACCTGAAATGTGAGACTAGGGACTTGGATGCTTATCCAGGATCACTGGGTAAAGCAAAGGTATCAGACAGATCAGTCATCATTTTCAAAACTCCTTATTACAATTCTTTAAGAGGTTATGATGGAAAGAGTTCACCATTCCCCTGGATTTACTCTCTCCCTGTTGACTCTAATGTACTTGGTATTTAGCTGTGAATATGGTTTCTTAGAATGAAGACTACCTTGCATAGTCATCTCTGCCTCTTTGTCACATGACGAGAGTTTAGACATGACGTGACAGTGTAGCTCGTGGTATGCAACTTCTTGGGAGTGTCATCAGAGAAGAGACTGCATGTCTTTCTATTCTTGTGGTGGTTGGAATTGTAGCCACCACCTTGGACTTGATGTGGAAGTCACAAGCTGAGGCAGGCTGACAGAACACCTCCATGCAAAGAACCAGGCTCTCTAGATGGCCTTTAGAAGAAAAGGGGAAATACTACTATTAGTCTGGATTTTCAATCACTAAAAGTTGAACCTTAATCTTAAACTAATGGAGAGAAAATTCTACACATTACAGGGCCTTCTTAAACCATTTGCAACAATAACCTAGAACAATAAAGGCTTTAGTAGATTCTCTGTGAAGAACTGGAAAGTCTCATATAAGCTTTTGCCCCAAGGCTATATGAAATAAGCCCTTACAGCCCAGAGCATGGACGGTAGGCCAGCACCATCAACACCACCCAGGAGATTGTGAGCAACACAGAACCTCGGACAACCCAGGCTGCTGAGTCAGAACTTGAAGATTAAACAAGGTTCCAAGTGACTTGCTTGCACTTGAGTTTGAGAACCACTTCTATAGATGACAATGGTGTCCTGTGGTCCCAGCACCTGGAACAAAGGCAGCAATATATTGGCAGTGAGTCTGCCTGGAGCAGAGGGGCTCCGCACAGCCACAGAAAGTCTATGAGCTCTTTATCTGTCAGGCTGCTGACCCATGCATGAGTCTTCCCACTATTTTGGCTCTAAATTCAGTCATTTTTGAGGGTCAAGTTTTCAGTTCTTATCACTGACTGACTTGCTTATCTTCTGCCATAGTCTTTTCTGTCCTTTAAAAGTCCATATAAAAAAAATTCAACATGGTTGGGTGTGGTGGCACATACCTTTAATCCCAGCACTTGGGAGGCTGAGGTAGGAGGATCACTGTGAGTTCCAGGACAGCCTGAATCTACATAGTGAATTCCAGGTCAGCCTGGGCTAGAGGAGACCCAACCTCAAAAAACAAACAAACAAAAAAAAACAAAAAATTCAAGATGAAATAGAGGAAAGCACACCAAGCACCCTCTGTACTTACAGCCCAGTAAGCCTGGCACGACCTTCAAGGCCCATTTACAAATAGGAACTCAATGCTGATGGCAAGATACCAATTCAGGGTCTGTGTGGAGAGGACATTGAGGGGCAGAACCAAGAAATGAGCTGTGGGGGAGAATCTGATGTATAAACTGAAAGAACTCTCTGGAAGATCAACAAGAAGCGAGGCTTTCAATGTGGCCATATCACTTTCTTAGTGAGGGGAGAGAGGTGCTTCAACTAGACCTACCCATAGGTCAGCTTTTGAAGCTTCTAAAATTCAAATGGATGGAATGGCTTTTTTTTGGGGGGGGGGTTAACTGTGTGCAGCCCTGTGGCCTGCCAGGGCTACTGGAGGGGAGGGGGAAGGCTCAGAGGAATGAGGATGCTTAAATAACAACACTTCTATTTTTGGCAGGCTTCAATGACAATCTTGTCTAAGAAGTATTTTTCCTGCAATGTCTTTTCCGTTCAGTGTCATTGAAAGTGTTTTTAATTTCAAAGAGAGACCACGGCTTAGGACATTAATCAATGAACTTCTGGCATGCTTTTCTATGAATGGGGCTCGTTTGTTTTATTTACCAGTATTCAGCCTGGGGAATATTATCATTTATGCCTGGCTAATAAAGGAAGAAACAAATGCCTTAGGAAACTCATCCTGATGCTGGAGAGAGGAAGAGGACCTATTTTAGGACTTTGGGATAGTTCATTGTCTCCAGGCCTTCCCTATGAGTCACAGACAAATCTGAGGCGGAAAGGCATAGGTATTTGGACTGAAAGAGCATTTGGGCTGCAACTCTGGAGAACGGTATTTGTGAATTCCTTGCTTGTGGATTCCTGCTGGCTTCTGCTATGCAAGCAGGGATACAGCAGGCAATGCCTGCTTTCTGCTCTTTGAATTCCTGTAGTTAGACATTGTCCGGATTTAGGGTGGGGTCAGCCTGAGGTCATTTTAGTCCCAATAAAGGTCTGTTTCATTGAAGGCCTGCTTGTCCCTTGTCTGTTTATGGCTGCCTCATACAACGTGTTCTTTATCTCTTTTTGGCTCTGTCCCAAAGAAAGCAGGGAGACTTGGATTCCATTTTCCATCTCCAGGCTGGTCTTGTGGGGTTCAGGGGCTCAAAATGAGATCACACTGGAGGAAAGTGTGGAAGATTCATCATCAAACTCCACCACGCTGCTGATGTTAAGGCAGTAACACGGATGTTACCTCCCACTTACCTGTTGAGGATCTATTCATGTGCTTTCCCTCCTGTTGACCACAAGGCCTGTATTAGATCAGAAAGAGGTGGGATGTAAAGACTGTGAACATAGAGGAGTGCTTTACTGGGGTAAGTAGCATGAACTTGACTCTTATTTTAGCTGAATCTTTACCATGTTCTCACTTGTTTATCTGGTGCTGACAGTCCCTAAACTAATCTGCCTGGGCAACCATAAGGAAGACTGGCTTCTTGCACATGTAGCCTGTTGGTTACTGCACCTACAGGTCACACTTTTAATTTAAGGCTCCACTGTCACTGGAAATATCTCAATACTTTTAAAACCAGAGATTCACATTCTGTTTTGTCCTGGACCTGCAAATTATGCAGCTGATCCTGTTTATAAGACTAGACCTTCTAGTATTCCTAAGAGAATCATTTGTGAAAATAACTCATCTTTTAGGCTCCTTGGGTAGTCTCCCAACCCTCAGGAGATTTAAGTAATCACACAAGGCACTGACAAGTGGGCATGCCTGTGAGACCTACTGCAGTGGATAAGTGAGGTTCATCAAGTCTATAGGAAGGCAAGGCAAGGTACAGCCTTGACCATGGCCAACCAGCTGGTGTTAGATAGCTCAGAGAAGATGACGGGGTGTGGCTGTGAGGCAAAGGAGGAAGAGATTAAAGACCCTTATCAATATGCCCTTGAAGAGATCCGTGGAGACCTAGAAGAGAAGGGTGAAAGTTGGTGTGGAATTGAGAACAGTCCAAAACTGCAATTGGAGATAGCCAGAAAAGAGAAGATATTCTGGAGAATTTCGAGTGGCTGGAAAGCTGATGAGGGCTGGAGATTTGTAAGGGTGGGGGGTGGGGGTAGGGGAAGAGAGAGCAACCGGGAAAGTGGGCTACAGAGGGAAGGAAGGAAGAATGGATGCAGAAGTGATACTATAGGGGATCCAGCTCACATTTGATGACATCCACCTCTCCAACTGCCAAGACACTGAGCCATGAAATGGTGAAGCCAGAAGAAAGGTGTCAGGCAATGCTGCTGAAAATCCAGACTGGGAACGTGGCCCAGAACCACTTTGTGGTATCAGGATCATGATTTCTGGACCCTACCCTGGACCTCCATTATCTTACTCCCACTGAGCCTTTAAGCCAGAGCTCTCAGGTAATAGTGATGCTGTCATGTGCTTGAAGACAAGAAAACAAGAAGGAAGGAGAAATAAGGCGGGGGGCAGCTAAGGTGGGCTTTTGAAGCCGTTTGATACTTTGGGGTCAGGAAGTGAGGGTTGTGGGCACAAGTAGCCCAGGCTAGGTACTCTAGTATAACCATGATGCCTTCAGTGCAATCTGACAAAAAGGCTAGCTCTTATCTGTAGAGTTCCCAGAGGACTCCTGCTAACCAACTGCACATCTTACCTTTCTGGGAGCGATTATGACCACAGAAAAATAAAGCATTTCCAATGAAAAATATGTTACTTGCTGTAGTTTGTATCTGGGGTGTCCCCTAAAGGCCTACATGTTAAAATCTCTGTTTCTAACCCATAGCACTATTGGGAGACTGTGAAACCTTTAAAAGGTGGACCTAGAAGGAGAGTATTAGGACACTGGGGTTGGGCCCTTGGAGGGGATATTGAGGCACCAATGTCTTCCTTTTTCTTTGCTTCCCAGTCACAATATGGTAGGCAGCTTTGGGTTTGTTTGTTTGTTTTTGGCTCTTATGGCACACTGCTTCACCACAGATCCCAAAGCAACAGGGTCCACTGTCCATAGAACAAAATCTCTGAAACCATGAACCCAACTAAACCATTCCTCCTTATAAGTAGAATGTCTCAGAGTTTCTGTCACAGTGATGGCAAGTTGAATAAGCATTGCTGAAAGTTTTGTCCAATCTATTTTGCTTTTACTTAGAGACAGTTTTTAATAGTCTCATCCAGTCTTAATCTACAAATAACTCCAACCCTATGAGGGGAATTCTTACATAAAAAGGGAGAACCCATGAGGTGATCCTATAGTGTGCCCAACTCTTGGCTCAGCTCCCGAGTAAGCGCATCATCTGGCCACTTGTTTCTTTCTAGACCTACCCGCCATACAAACTGTCCCTCTTTCAACATTCAGGCCATGTCCATGCTTTGGCTTAAGCAAAATTTTTTATTGTTTTGGGTCCATTCTTTCAGTCCTAAATAAACTTGACCTCTTCTCTTGCATGCAGGTTCTGCCTGTGCAAATCAGCTGATAAGATTTCTTCATTCTTGCCTTCTGCTTCCTTTCAGATTCTTCTCCAAAGCCTTGTTAATTCCTGATTGATGTTAATTGATGACTCCTTTCAGCTGTCTATCTCTAGAGAATCTCTCAATGTACCAATCATCTCACAGTTCCTGTACATTTTAGACAATGGTTCTCAGACTTTAATGTGCAGACAAGTCACCCAGGAATACACAGTCTGGGTTAGTGGCTGTGGATGGGATGCCCGAATCTGCTTCTTTAACAAGCTCCCTGGTGCTGTCAGTGCGGCTGGTCCATGGACCTAACCCCATGAACGCAAAGTTTGGAGGATGAATAGACCATCATGTCCTTCATTTCCTGCTCCCCCAGTCCAGTTTTTAATAGTCTGATCAGTCTCCTTTCAACACCCAAACAAAAGTTTATCTGTAGCTAACCTTTCCAGCTTCTAGTCGGATTTATCTCTCTAAATCAATTTTATTTTATTTTAATATTTTTATTTGAGAGGTGTGTGTGTGTGTTTGCGTGTGTGTATGACTGCTACCAGGGCTGCTTGCCACTGCAAAGAACTCCAAATGTAAGTGCCACTTTGCACATCTAGCTTTAAGGGGAATTTTAAGGGGAATTGAATCCAGATAACAGGCTTTGCAAGCAAGTGCTTTTCACCACTGAGCTATCTCCTCAGCCCTCTAAATCAACTTTAAATTGGTGAAGAGCTAAGATGGGGCATTGCCATTGTTCGACATGGGTTTTCATATTTTTGGGGGATGTCATTGAAAGTGTCTTGTGCATGAGGCATGTATTGTCCTGTGAGAGAGCCTGGAGAGCTGTACAAAGAGTCAGCAAGCAGGCTTCTCCCAACACTGGTGAAACATGGCAGAGAGGTTCAAAGGCCGCCCTCCATAGCAGCATGCCCTGTGCTTCACACCACTGGCCAAGTGTGCCCACCTGCCCTGCTCTCCTCTCCACATCCCAACTCCTCATCTCACGGTTAGCTATTGTTAAGTCAAAAGGAGCCAAGAATCCCTGGCTGTGTAAAAAAAAATCATCTGTGTAAAGGATTCGAAAACAGCATTTATTGCTTATAACATTTACATGTTAAATGAAAATTTCTCTATTTTTACATTAAGTGGATGAATTAGCTCTCTAAATATAAATTTTCAGAATTATAACAAATGTCTTATACTACAAATATTGATGATGGGGGAAATGCTTATTATTAAAAATATACCTTCCGGTTTTCCCAACAGTTAGCCCTTCTGCTTATCCCTTATGCCCCCCTTACTGCCCCCCAAAAACCTACTGCTCAATTTTCTTACTTGTCACAGCCAAACTGTTAGGATGGGTTCAGAGGCATCATCATTCCCCCACTCTCTCCTTAAGTGTCTGAAGAGGAATTCTATTTTCATGATTTCACTAAAATTGCACATTTAAGGACATCGGCAGTCTGTAAGTCACTGGCTCTAATGGCTGCTCGGCCTCATTTTGCTTTTCCTGTCTGGAGCATGGACGATATTAACCTCAGCCCTGCCCATGGGCTTCCTGCAGGCTGCAGTGCTGACTCGGCACCTGCTGCCTCCAATCTTCTCTATGCTGTCTCCTCTCCCTTCTCACTGCAACCGCACGGGTCCCAGGCAAAGATCAATGTCAGAGCTGCCCCGCGTCTCCTCTCTCCCTGGAATATCTCATCTCTTTGCATGGCTTTAACCAGTAGCCCAAGAAAATGTCCAAATCTACAACCTGCTGTGCGACCTTCCTCTGTAGCTCTGGGCCTATGGTAATTGCCTCTTTCACCTCTCTACCATCGCCTTCTAACTTCCTTCCACGCAAGTTCTCTAATTCTGTTTGTAGCAAGTATAAATTTTTAATCATATTGGTCAAGAAGTTTTACATTTCTCATTTTTCTTTAAATCAATATAACTCCGACTCCCTTCTTCCTAAGTTGGCAAGAAGTTCATCTCCTTCTTCATGGGTTCAAAGGTTATGCTAAGATAGCCCTCAGGTTCTTAGGGAATGCCAAAGCGTCAAGGAAAATATCAGTGGACCAGCAAGGTGCTTTTTCCTCCACTCACACACCCTTTTTTAATATTTTATTTATTCATTTTCAAGCAGAGAGAGAGAGAGAGAAAGAGAGAGAGAGAGAGAGAGAGAGAGAGAGAGAGAGCGCACCAGGGCCACCACCTTGTGGGTCTGGCTTATGTGGGTACTGGGGAATTGAACCCAGGGCCTTAGGCACTGGAGGCAAGTGCCTTAACTGCTGAGCCATCTCTCCAGCCCCACACAGTCTCTTAAAATCAAACCACTTTGTTATTTTCATACCACACTTGAGACTCAGTAGTTTTTTTTTAATTAAAAAGATATTTTTAGCTTTTCCTCCTAACCTTTCCTTTTCTTCCCTTCCTGAATAATTCCACCCTAAAGACCTGTGATGACCAGAGCAAAGTTGGTACCCATGCTTAGTGGAAGAGAGTTATTACATCTAGTAGTGCTTGAGAAAAATGGTATTATTTACAGTAATTCATGCCTGTGAATATCTCTTTCGTCTAGTTACTCTTTGTTATGATTTGAATTTGCAATGTCCTCCACAGGCTCATATGCTGAGCCCAAGTCTCTAGTTGAGAGCCAGCATAAGCAAGGTGTGAAAGGCCAGAAATGATGGCATGGGCATTAACCTGAAGGGAGCCCAAAGGGCAGCTGACATGGAGTCGGGGTTCAAGAGGCTTAAAGGAGGTGTTTGCTTGGGGGGAGACCTGGAATGTCAGCCTGTGAGCAGGGTTAGGAAGGCAAGGATAGATAGCTCCAGGGGTGCTATATTGGAATCAGGCATTTCTGGGGCTTTTGGGAACACACACAGAAGTTTCCAGGCTCAGCCTGCAAAGAGAGGTTTTTGAGAGCCGTGTCGTCCCATGAACAGGGAGCAACTACAGTGTTCGGATCTTGGCTTCCAAATGTTATTCTGCACTAAAATAAGTGAGGGCTACCAGCCCAGTAGCTTAGAAGGGAACTTCCTCAGTTGTAAAAGCAGCAGCTACACAAGCTCCAGGGAACATACATGTAAAAGGGAAAATCTAAGTCCTTTCCCCATAAGATCAGATGGCAACAGGGTCCATTCTCATAGTTCAACCCATTGCTCTACTGGGGTTCTCACAGGCACTCTAGGTAAGAAATACATGGTGGATAGTTTTACTGTCATTGTGACCAAATCCCTGAAGAATTTAAGGAAAGAAATAAGTAGGTACTTATCTGTGGAAGGGCTAAGGGTAAGATGCCCCCAAGCTCCCACCCCCACCCTGTGACCTACTCCCTCTATTCCCAAGGTGCTCTGAACCTCCCCAAACAACACTGCCAACTAGAGACTTGGGCTTAGCATATGAGCCTGTGGGGGACATTTCAAATTCAAATCATAACAAAGAGTAACTAGATGAAAGAGATATTCACAGACATGAATTATTGTAAAGATTCCTATTTTTTTTCAAGCGCTACTAAATGTAATAAGTGAATTTAGCAAGATCGCACAAACAAATGGAAATTGAAATTTCAAAAACAGAACCATTTCCATAGCATCAAAAAATATGATTTAGTGCTGGAGAGATGATGTCTCAGAGGTTAAAGGTGCTTGCTTGCAAAGCTTGACAGCCCAGGTTTGACTTCCCAGTACCCACATAAAACCAAATGAACCAAGTGGTGAATGTGCCTAGAGTTCATTTTCAGTAGGAGGGCCCCTAGAATGCCTATTCTCTCTCTCTCTCTCTCTCTCTCTCTCTCTCTCTCTCTCTCTCTCTCTCTCTCTCTCTTGCTTAAATAAATAAATATTAAATATTTTATTAAAAAAGGTTTAGACATCAATTTGACAAAATATATACACCGAAAACTAGAAAGCACTACTGAAAAAATGAGAGAAGACCTAAGTAATAGGAAAATAGACTGACTCATGTATTAGAATATTTGATGTTATTCACGTG
The DNA here is from genome assembly GCA_004024765.1 of Zapus hudsonius. Taxonomy (NCBI): domain Eukaryota; kingdom Metazoa; phylum Chordata; class Mammalia; order Rodentia; family Dipodidae; genus Zapus; species Zapus hudsonius. The sequence goes on along the minus strand of PVHP010006376.1, from coordinate 16,453 downwards.
TCAATTCTCCAGAGACTTCCCAAGATAAAGCACAATACCAATTGAAATTATAGTTTGCTTTTAGTATTTGGAGAAATTAAAATTTTAATATTTATTTATGTGTGTGAGATAGAGAGACAGAGAACACAGCTGTGCCAGAGTCTCTTGCCACTGTAAACACACACCAGACACATGTGCCTCTTTGTGCATCTGGCTTTACAAACAGGCAATGCAAGCAAGTGCCTTTAGCCCCTGAGCTATCTCCCCAGTCTTGTTTGGAGAAATTGATAGGCTGATTTTAAAATACACAATGAAGAGCAAGGAAACATAGAATGACAAAACTGGCTTGATTTATCAAGAAAGAAGGTAAAGTTTGAAAATATATGCAACCTGACCTTGAGGAAGTTACAGAAATTGAGATAGTGTGGTGTTAGTATGAAGACAGAAAATGTCCCTGGAACAGAATAGAAAATCCAGAAATAGACGCAGGTGGTAATTAGTGTTCGTTCAACAAAAGTATAAAAATGGCAGTAGAGCAGTTGAATAATCATATGCCAAACCAACAAGTAAATCCTTCAGTCCGTAACTCCCCTATGCCCAAAACGCCACTCAAAAACCAAATTATAGATTCCAACACAAACCTTAAACTGTACAACATACACAAGAAAAAAAAACTAACAAGAAAAAATTTGTTGTAACCTCAATGTAGGCTAAAATTTATTAGTTTCAATGCTAAAAACACATGTCTCTGAAGAGGGTATTGATGATTTAGACTATCAAATTCAAGAACAGTTCTTTAAATGACAAATAAAATGAGAAGCAAGGACTAGGAAAAATATTTGCAAATTATCTACCTGATAAATGACTGCTATCCAGAATTCACAAAGAATCTTCAAAATCCTATGAACAGATAAATAAATAAACAAATGGTGGTTTTAGAATCCTATCACGAAGTATTGATACAATGAAAGTGATGTCAATATAATTATACTGACTGAAACGCACCAATCAAAATGAGCTCATACTCTTATTCAATTTATATACATTCTAGACAATGCAAAGAAATTTATAGGAGTATTAAACAGAGTGAGGGTGAAATGGTTCAGAGGTGTGTGAGAAAATTTGGGAGGTGATCAATGTTTATCCTCTTTATTGAGGTGATGAGTTCAAGGGTAAAAAAAATTTATCAAATGATTCACTTTAATATGTCAACAGTGCTCTTAAAAATACTCAAAATAGTTGGAATATTCAGACAAGGATAATAGAATCTATCTGTGGATATATTACTAAGTAATTGCAGGTCTTAATATTTTACTAAAGTTCTTTTGGATCCTTTTTTTTTTTTTGGTTTTTCAAGGTAGGGTCTCCTCTAGTTCAGGCTGACCTGGAATTCACTATGTAGTCTCAGGGTGACCTCAAACTCATGGTGATCCTCCTGCCTCTGCCTCCAGAGTGCTGGGATTAAAGGCTTGTGCCACCACACCCAGTTCTGGATCCTTTAAAGAAATAAATTATTACAGGTAGAGTGGAAGCTTCTACTGTCCCTTCCTAAGCCAATTTCCCCTCCACACCTTGTCCTGACTTCAAACATCCTCCTCTCCATGCAAACGGCACCACCTCATTATTACAATTATGGGGCTCACGCTGCTTTGTGTGTATACTTGTAAATAGGACATAATATATTTTATCATGGTTTATGTATTGGAAATATTTATGTAAATGCTAAGTTCCTTTCCAAACTTGCTTTTTATATTCAACATTGGATTTTTGAAATCTAGCCATATTTCTGGATATCATTTATTTAGCCAACTGCTTCATAAATATTTACAATGTAGTTCAACCTCCTCTTGGATTTTAAGTGGCTACCTTTTTATCCACACTTACATAGTGTTAGTCTCGCCATGGTGCCCTTCAATGTCCTTGCAGCTATCCCCCAGGAGCCTCATGTGGGAGCTTTTCTAGGCTTTATCCTCTGGGATTTCTGGGAATCTTCCGTTTTCCTAGCTATGGACTATTTACTCCCCAAAGTTGGGTTATATCCACACAGCAGCCAGGTTCCTACCCACATTTTGTTCTGTCACTTTTTAAATGTGAAGCACAGGGATCTTTAACACCTCTTGTGGGACCCAGATTCTGGTTCCTCCATCTGTAGCCTGCAGCCATCTCTTTGAAGCTGGCCATTTCCCCCAGAGGTCAGCTACTGTAGCAGTTACCTTCTGGTTGCTGGGACAAAACACCTGACTTGAAACAGCTATGGAAAGAAGGGTTTTATTTACTGTCGTTTCTTTTTCTGCTGACGCTGTGGGTCGCAGCTGACAGATGCTGGCGGCTGGAGTTAAGGAGGGATTAGGACATGTATCCACTCCCAGTTCATCCGAGGAGCTGGGCAAGCAGGATGTGAGCCTGCGAGAGAAATAAACTCTCAGGATACAGCCACCGTGGGTAGAACGGGAAGATCACTTTATTTTCTATGGAAGGGTCATATACATATAGGAGAAGTCAGGGGAAAATTAGAGGCAGGGGCATAGCAAGAGGATTGGTTGGGGCAGGGTGGTCTGTGGGCATCTCACGAGTGGATAGGCAGGAGCTAGTAACCTGTGAATGCCTAATTTGCATAAATTGAGGGGCTTGCTCAGACCTGAGTGGTGGGAAGCAGTGATTCTAGACATGAGTTCCATGGTGGCAGCTATGGAGAAACTGTCACCTGGAACTGTTACCTATTGTCCAGCATCGCTGGGGTGAGAACACAGGGTTCACTGTGGCTTGCCAGGGGGCCTGGAGGTTTATAGGATCAAAAGAGGAATGTGGCAAAGCACCTACCCGGTCTCAATGCAGAGACTTTACCAGGGTTTCAGCCTGTCTCAACTCTAGTTAACCCTTTTATGTCCTCCGTGCCTCTTAGCAAGGTCCCACAATTTATGGGCATTCTTTAATATTTATTTGTTTCAGAGAGAAGAGAGAGGAGAGAGACAGAATCAGAGATAGGAACAGAGAAAGAGTATGGGTGTGTCACACTTTGTGTGTCTGTTTTAGATGGGTACTGGAGACTTGACCCTGGGTCAGCAGGACTTTCAAGCAAACACCTTTAACCACTGAGCTGTCTCCCCAGCCCTCAGCCAACAGTTTTAAGGGGGTCTCATTGTGGCAGGGAAAGCAGGGTTATGCTGGGAACTGGTGCATTCTCACCTATACACAGCAGGGAGGAAGCAAGAGTGAGCAGAGAGCTAACACTGGCAAATGGGCTGGATTATAAAATCCCAAAACCTGCCCCCACTGACATGCCTCCTCCAGCAAGGCTCCGCTGGGCATCAGGCATGAGATGAATCATCACAGACACACGAGGCTACTCTGGAGGACATTTTACATTCAAGCCACACAGAAGCACATGTCTTACGGAAATTTTTGTGGCTAATTTGGTTCTTTCAACTTGTTTGGATTAAGAAATCCCTAAGGGATGAGTGTAGCCCACCCCTGGATCGTGCCTGTGAGGTCATTTCCAGAAACAATTTGATCATGAGAGCTCTGATCCAACGGAAGGAATAACTTCCTTGTTAGATTCGTAATGTGACTGTTATTGAGAGGTAGAGAAGAGAAGGTGGGGGTCTAGTGAGAAGCCCATTACTGGGAGTGTGTCTGGGGATATATCTGGCCCTGAACTTTTCCTCAATTTCCCATCCTTTCTTCCTGTCTGCCAGGAAGTGAAAAACAGCCTCTGCCATTTTGTCCTGGCTAAGCTCATGGGGCTAATCAATCATGGCCTGAACTCTTTTCAACCAGGAGCCAAAATAAATGGTTTCCCTCTTCAGTTGTTTCTGCCAGGTATTTTGGTTATATCCATGAGAAAGTAATTAACATAGTATGGGCCATCCTTTCCACTCCTGGCTTTGAAAAATGTCCTTTCTTTGAACATCATTCAAGAATATCCACTATCATCCTCTTCTGAGCTTCAGCTTTATAAAACACACAGAACTGACAGCTCTTCAGGAAGAATCTTCCTAACCCCCCACCCCCGCTCATAAAAGTAAATGCTTTTGTGGAAGTGAGGAGGGCAGTGAGGAAAAACTCATAGAAAAATCAAAAATTCCCAGAATGACCCTCCCCCTGTGTCATGGTTTGATACAGGTGTCCCCCACAAACAATTGAATGTGTTCTGATAGATCGATCCTCAGCTGATGGCAATTCGGGAATTAGAACCTCAGTAGAGCTGTGTTGTTGGGGCGGGCTTATGGGGGTTATAAGCCGGCTCCCCCTTGCCAGAGTTTGGCACACCTTTCTGCCGCTGTTTGCAGTGCTGTGGCAGAGGTGATGTCCAGCCCTCTGCTCATGCCATCGTTTTCCCTGCCAGAATGGAGTCTTCCCTCGAGTCCGTAAGCCAAATAAACCCATTCCTCCACAAGCCACTTTTGTTTGGGTTCTTTCTGTGCAGCAACTAGAAAGTTGACTGCAACAGTTTTGGTACCAGGAGTGGGGTCATCTGTTGCTGTTAGAACCCTGATCTTGTGGCTTTGGTCTTCTGGAAGTGATCTACAGGAGGAATGTGGAAGGATTTGAACTCTCGGCCTAAGAGATGCCTCGCAGTGTTGTGAGTACAGCTTCATGGATCATTCTGGTCAGAGCTGAAAGACCTGAATATATTGAGAACTATGGACTGTGAGGTTTGGCTTACGAGGGGGAGAAAGAACTTGGTCAGGACTGTGCCAGAAGCAGTTTGCGTGAGAGGCTTACTGTGTTCTGCCTGCCTATGTCCTGGTAACATGTGCAGGGTTGTGTTACGTAAAGATGGACTGGTGTGAGCAGATGGAGATGGCACAGAAAGAAAGATCTTTGGGTCGAAACTGCTGCCCGTTCACCTGCAATTGTTTGAGAGATTACAGCCATTGAGATTGGGCCAGCTGGTCTGCACTGGATCAACAGGAAGAATGCGGACTTTTGAAGTAATGGGCCTGAATGCTTTGATCCCCCCTGGATTAACAAATTGGTAGCCCACCTGGTTCTGTGGAATGGAGATTGGTTAGAGAGGGTCATTGGATTTGCAACACAGTTTTGTTTTTGAAAAATGGCCATTGGCGTGTGAAACAGGTGTGCAAGGTTGCCTGCATGGAGCCCGATGGAGCCATGAGGATGAACTGTGGGTTGCAATGGAGACCCAGTGAATTCCAGGACTATGGATGGGTGCCAAGGCGAGCTGCCAATACCGGATGACGTTTTCCTGGACTGTGAGTAGCCGAGCTGGAGGGGGGAATTGAATCTCCAAGAGACTTGTGTTATTGGTTAAGAATCATTGAGCTTGGAGTTAGAGATTGATGGTGCCCTGTTTGTTTTAAATCTTGTATTGTATTGGTCAATCTGTTTTTGCTGTGCCTCATGTTTTGCATTGTGAATGTTCTGTGCCATTATGGGTTTATTTTTGGTATTATGGCTCAGTTGAATACTGCGGGGACTTAAGAGTTGAGCTGAACATATTGTGTTTATATCTTGTATGATTATTAGTTTGTGGGGGCCAGGGGCGGACTGTCATGGTTTGATCCAGGTTTCCCCCACAAACAATTGAATGTGTTCTGATAGTTCGATCCTCAGCTGATGGCAGTTTGGGTTTTACAACCTCGATGAAGCTGTGTCATCAGGGGCGGGCTTATGGGGTTATAAGCCAGCTTCCCCTTGCCAGTGTTTGGCACACCTTCCTGCCGCTGTTTGCAGTGCTGTGGCAGAGGTGATGTCCAGCCCTCTGCTCATGCCATCGTTTTCCCTGCCAGGATGGAGTCTCCCCTTGAGTCCGTACACACAAATAAACCCATTCCTCCACAAGCCACTTTTGTTTGGGTTCTTTCTGTGCAGCAACTAGAAAGCTGACTGCAACACCCTGAAAATGTCCCCACCCTCATCAGCATGCAGAACTGATGCAAGTGCTCCTTCAGAGTTCTTGCATCCTGTCACTGGATCCTATCAGTGCTTCACTCCAAATGCCTTTCCTGGGCTCTGTGCCCCACCCCAGAACTTTTTCTCACAGTTAGCTCCTGGCTCCCAGCTCCCTCCTGCCCTACCTCACTCCAGCTACATTTCTCCCAATGAGCACCTGGATAATAGTCTTCGAAACCCACTTGGAACATTTCAGTGTCCTCCTTAGAGGCTTTCAAATGTAAAACATAGACCACAACTTCTTAATTTAGGACTCCTGACCTCATGTGGGGTGCATTACTGAATATAGGAGTTACGGAAAATTTGACAACAAAGACTTCTTAATATGCAAAGACCAAAAATTAATTCAAGATCAAATGTGCAACAATTGGAGGTGTTTCTGGCAGGGCTTCACTGCAGCCTTGGTTCTGATCATACAACAAATATGAGCTTCACACTACATATGCTATCACATCACACAGTGCCAATTAATGCTGCCTGAAGCACCTCGGCTCAGATTCAGAACCACTGTATGTCATGAATTGAAATGTTTTTACTGAACATATAGATTTTTCTGCTCTTACAAAACACATAGATTTTTCTGAATGTTTTGCAGTTAGCTTCTTATTGCTGGCAGAAAGTACTTGACCACAAGCAGTTTATGGGAAAGGGTTTATTTTGGCTTACAGACTCAGAGGAAAGCTCCATGATGACAGGGGTGGCATGAGCAGAGGCTGGACTTCACCTCTCCTGGCCAACAGCAGGTGAACAACAGCAGCAAGAGTTTGCCAAACACTGGCAAAGGGTAGCTGGCTATAACACCCATAAGCCTGTCCCTAATAATACACTGCCCCCAGGAGACTCCAAATCCCAAATTGCCCTAGCATTTAGAACACATAAGCTTATGAAGGCCACCTGAATCAAACCACAACAGTATGTAAGTTTCAAATTTGTATATCTTTGGGTTGGACTATGTTCGAATGGTTGATTTTACAATTGCTACTTGAATTGCTGACTTAAATCCCTTAGAAAATCATTGAATGAATTTTGGCTTGGGAAATCATACTCTTGCATAGTACATAGTACTTTTGTACAATGTAAATAAAGTGGTATTTTCAGAATTGAAGGTATTATAAAATCAAAATACCTGGAGTATTCATCAGTAAGTGAGACATCTCTATTAAAACCTTCAAGGCTCAGGGACCATTGTGGAAGAGGTGGCAGAAAGAATGTCAGAGCCAAAGAAAGGGGAGGAGTGCTTTGTAATACGGTCTTCCAGACACAAAGTGGCTTTGGCATTCATGGCCTCACACTAGCTGATCCTACCTACCTACAGATGACCTGCACAATAGGATAAAGCACATGATGACATAAAAATAGAAGAGGGACTAGTTGGAAAGAAGGGATTCAGTGTAGGATAAATAAAGGAGGGGATTGGAGAGGGTGGGAGGAGGGGATTATGATCATAGTATATTGTCTATATATATGGAAGTTGTCAATAACAAGTTAAACAAATTGATTAATTCTGAAAAAATGTTGAATTTGCTCTTCTAGATTCTTCCATATCAAACATTGTCAAGAATTATTTATATACAAATGAACAAATATGACTGTCTCATTAGTATGTACACCAAGAACTGTTTTAAAATAAATATCTTTATTATTTATTATGCTCAAATGTATCCCCACATTTTTTAACTGATATATGTGGGGTTTTATGATAACTTCTTGGGTATGAAGGAGTTGAAAATGGTAAAAATTTAGATTATTGCCGGGTAGTCTCAGACTTATCTACTTGTAGATCTTTTCTGGCTGGTGAGCCCTTTGCTCTGGCCAGCAGGCCTCCAGCCTCTAAGTAGTTCTGTCCCTGTTTATCTGCTGGTCATGGACAGGTATCACCCCTGTGTCCAGGCTTCGCTCTAGCCAGGCTTACCTCCATGCTCTGCCCAGCTTTTGTAACTCCAGGCAACCACTACTTCCTCTTTTACGACAAGCTGCTTATCACATCCACACCAATCATTTGGGCAGTGACCCCAACTAGTGTCATGACAGTAATTTGATATTTGACTTTTCACATGTACTTACGTTTGTCTTCACTAAAGCCATTACATCCCTCACATATTCTGCATGGGCATTAATTCATTTAACTACTCAGACCAAAAAGCAAATTATACTCAAATAACTTGGGGGAAAGGCTGCATACTCTGTTCCTTTCTAGGAGGTTCATACTGCATGTTAACATATTGAAAGATGAAAAGTCTGAAGCAGAGGAAACTTTATATTCTGATGAATAATCATCAGGAATTTTTTTCCTTATAATAATGTGAATGTTCCTTAGAATTGAATGTTCCTGGAGGGCAGTCTGGGAAGCCTAGATCTGGACCATAAACACCACACCCATCATGTGAATTCTTCAATGGTGCCACACCCAGTACCCTAGGACATAGTGGGTGCTTGGCCATACTTGGAGACTGATAAGTACTCATGAATGTGATACTCACTCAGTGATCTAAACTCTTCTAAGAGTTTCTCTCTGTGTAGCCTTTGGAATGTTGTAAAGCAAATAACCTTGTTTCCATTTCTTAATTCCTGTTGGCACTAGGCTCTGAAACCAATAAAATTTTCTAGGTTGTTTAAATGCTTCTGTGTCTGTCTGAGAAAGATAGTTTATGCTAGTCCAGAGTGGGCAGAGAAGTTCATGGAATCTTCTGTTTTTGTTGTTCTTTGCTGTCATTTAAACACGTTTTAAGATTTTATTTTAGTTGCACATATAATTCTGGACAAACTGGGGAGTCATCTGGGCTCCCTGAAAAGGAGAGTGAACTGAAAAGAAATGACTCAGATTCTACATAGATGAATAGTAGTTTGAAGTTCAACTTTTTTCTTACATTTGTGGCTTTGGATGTACTTTAACCAGCATGTTGGAGAGAAAGGTTTAAATCTGATTCTCAGATAGCAAAAGAAAAATAACTACAATGCTTCAATAGCCACAGTTGTGGAAGAAGTATTCTAATCTAAAGCCCAAGCTTGATCTTGGACTTAAGAAGGAATGGAAGATTCTATAAAAAGTTGACAATACGTTGGTGGTTTTTTTTTTTTAGGTCCTTTCCCACTCCCATTAGTATATTTTGTAACCCACTTCTCCACCCCCTTCCACTGAGCCCCTTCTTCTTTCCAACGAGTCCTTCTTCCGTTTTATGTCATTTCCTGTCCTCCATCATCTACATGACATATTGATGGGCCCAATACTGTGGGTGCAATGACGACCTTATGTCCAGGACACATCATTCCATGCACATTGCTCCTATCAATCCTTTGGCTCCTGTGTTCTTTCCTCCCCTTTTCTGAAGTGTTCCCTGAGCCTTGGAGGGTATCGTAGAGATGTTTCAGTTAGTGCTGAACACTCAACTGTCACTTCTTCTCAGCACTTTGAGGAGATTTGTGTCTCCCCAGTAGTCACCACCATCTGAAGAGAAGCTTCTCTAACCAAAAGTGAGAACAGTACTAATATTGGACATAAACATAAGTATTTAGAGGGAAATTTGATGGACACAACATATTAGCCAAAGAATAGTAGTACATTCCTGCCTAGGGCCTAGGGCCTCCCCAGCCATAGGCTTTTGACTAGGTTTTGATTGCCAGGCATGAATTCCCTCTCATGGAATGGGCCTCAAATCCAGTCAGAGAGCATTTGTAATCTCCATATCATATATGCTACAATAGCTTTAGTGGGCACATCCTGCCTGGCTGGTCAATTGTGTGGCTTATAGGGTCCACTGCAGGTTAGGACCATTGATGACTTTTTTCCCACCAGCAGGCTGCATTGCAGTTTTCAGCACTATTACAGCTAGTCAGCAGGGAGGAGATTTCAAGCTCTGTTCAAACTTGATTTCTCAGTGCTCTGCAACCAAAGCATGTGGTGTCTTCACAATAAGATTTTATCATCTAGTTCTGGTGGTCAACCAAGAGCCCTGGAAATAGCCTGTATTGTTTTGGATTCTTCAAGTGCCTTCTTGACCAGCCACTCATTCAGAGGTATCCTGCTCTGGCACTGGTGTTTTCCTCTAAAACTTAAGGCTTCTTAGCACAGCATTATCCACGCTTGCTATGTACTTCTGACTAATCTCTCTCTCTCTCTCTCTCTCTCTCTCTCTCTCTCTCTCTCTCTCTCTCTCTCTCTCTCCCCTCTGACTCTTTTAAATTATTTTTTAACTTAATTAACAAAGAAGTAGGTTTCCATATGGCTTATTCATAACATCTTTAGTTTTGGTTAACCTTCCCTCCCACACCCTCTTCTCCTTCACCCCATCCTCTGACCCACTTGGGTTTTTCCACCCACAATATTCAGCCTCTCTCTACATACAATCCCTTCTCCTTAAGCCCTCTCCACTACTCCCTCTCTCATAGCCCCTTTCTAGCTTCCTGACATCTACTAGTGACTCCTACTCCAACTTACTGGTTAATTTTTTTTTTTTGGTAAATTGGGTTTTTCTTTAATTTCTTTTGCTGAATAATGTAAATGATGGTAAACAAATTTTAGTGTGTTATCTATATACTATATATTTAACTTGTAGCAAAGCATACACCTATTACAATGTGTTATACTGTACATTTAACTATACATATATACTTTGCATTTAACTTAAAGCAATACATACACCTATTACAATATTGTGATGGTTAATTTTGTTGTCAACTTGACCTTTTTAATAATCTTGGGTGGGTTTCTGAAGTTGTTTGCAAGAAGGCAGCCCACTCAGTAGGAAGCAGGATGTAAGAAGGCTTAGGAAAGCTAGAAGCAAACTTTCCTTCTTGGGAGGTCAATACAGGAAAGAAAATCCAGAGACTCAGGGAGTCAACAAGTCTGGGGAAGGGTTGCAATAACCCGCCCAATAGCTAGATAAAGGGGAAGAAAATCCCCTTTCTCCCTGCCTGTTTTGTTGGTGTGTGTATGATGTTGGTGATTGGTTTCACTCTCTGCTTGGACCTGTGAAAGGGGGAACCAGCCTCTTTCACCATTATGGAATTTTAGAATCAATAAATCCTTTCCTCCCATCATTGTACCTGGTTCATCCCAGTGGTGTGTTAGCAATATATTATATATTTAACTATTACATTTCTGTGGACACAAAAGGTTATGTAACATAAAGAGAACTCCCTTCCATCTACATTTCATGTTGGCCCGCCCCTGAGGCTTTCCTTTGTAAAAGCTTCTGCTCAAATCTCCCAGATATGTACTATGCATACATATACAGTCCTGTATTTGTATTTTATGCTGCTTAACCTCAATCTTTCTCTTAGTATATATTAAACCTATGTCTGCTTATTTCTAATGGCTTCACTATATTCCGTTGTTTGAGGGTACCATCATCAGTTTTCTATACTGATGATATTTAGTTTAGTTCCAATTATTTAATATTATGAACAAGGCTATAATGATTGTTATATATGTTTCTTCCAGAAATGTGTGAATGAATCTATGCAATTAATCCTTCAGTATAGAAATGTCTAGGTCAAGGAATATGTGTACAATCTAGATCATCAATTTTTTCAGTCACGCCATTTAAAAAATTTCATCACTATTCTGTGGTAACACTAATTTTTCAACACTTTTGCCTATACCGCATATTATTCAAATTTTTTAGCTTTTTTCAATTGTTTCTAATATTATGGTTGAAAAACACAACTTGGACTTCTCATATAATAAGTCATATAATAAGTCATGCATTTCATAAGATAAAATTATACCTTATTTCTTCTTTATTTATTTATTTTCAAACAGAGAGAGACAGAGAGAATGGGAGTTCTAGGGCCTCTAGCCACTGCAAATGAACTCCAGATGCATGTACCATTTTGTGCATCTGGCTTTATGTGGGTGGGTACTGGGGAATCAAACCCAGCTCATTAGGCTTTGAAGGCAAGCGCCTTAATTGCTGAGTCAGCTCTCCAGCCCAAACCCTGCCATATTTTTATGTAAATTTTATGTTTTTTGTCTATGTTCCATTATGGTATCATCATATTATTAATGGGAACTCTATATATTGCCTTTATATGCTAATGTAATTTACATGCTGGAATAATTAATCATCAGTGCTGTTTCCTGAAAGAGACTTTGCATTATAATTTTTCCAGTGTTTCATCTTTAATCTTAACATTTTAAAATATAGAGATGAGTTTAGTAAAAATCAGTTTCTTGCCTTGTTGGGAAGCTTTATAAGTCTTTCTACCAAAACAAGACCAAATTCACATAACAGTACATTCTGCATCATCGGTGGACCTCTTAGGTACTTCATGTATGAAAAGTTGACAGCCCATGGCTTGTTCGTGTTCTAGCAGAGTTACACACCTGCACAGCTGCTGGGATTCATTCAAAGAACCGCTTGCCATTCTCTTTGGATCACAGGTTACAAATTGTCCTCCTACAGGCCAAATGCAACTACAATGTATTCCATTTAGCCAGCATGTTCTTTTTGGAGGAAAGAAAAGAAATTAGTTACCCACATTGATGATAGTGAGTGATTTTATAGGAAGATCGAGATTTCTGGCTTCTTTGGAAAAGGACCCACAAGGTCTGTCAACACTGTTTCTTCTTAGTGACAGCTGTGGGGGGACTGTGGGCATTGTCCCAAGTCCTCGACCCCAGCCTGCTTCACTCACTGCATCACCTGCCTGGCTCCTGAGAGTTTGCTATCACATTTCCTCTCTCTCTCTCTCTCTCTCTCTCTCTCTCTCTCTCTCTCTCTCTCTCTCTCTCTCTCTCTCTCTAAATATCTCCTCATGATCCTCTAAATGTCTCCTCTTACTCGGTCTCATGTCATTCCCACTACTCTGTGCCAGCCTCCTGGTTTTTTCTTCTTTGAAGAGTTCTTCCCTGAGCCCTGAGGAGTATTTACTTGGACTTTGCTCCATGTCCTCATATCTCCTCATTCAGCATGTCCCTTAGATGTGCAGTCTGTTCTTTGGGATGCTTTCCAAAAAATTGTTGGAATGATAAAAGTCTGTTCTACTAGGGCATGAATTTTAAAACTCAGGTTAACAGTCTTTGACACTGCTCTGAAAATAATGAAGGAAAGCACATTTGAGGCCTCCTTTGGGGTCTGGGGCTGCCTTGCCATGAAAACATGGGCTTGGATGGAGTGTGTGGACTCAGGGCTGCTCCCCCGTCTCTCTCCGTTCAAGTTCTTGTCATCAGACAGTCTCAGAAGAAGTCTCATACTGAAGGTCTCTCTTCTTCAGTTTGATTTTCCATGTGTAACCATTGAAAGTGGAGGTCTTGTTTCATCAGCCACCGCCCTTTTAGAAAACTTCGGTCAATCCCTGTTGCCTAGAAGAAATGGTTTTCATTGTCAATGACGTTCTGTTTGTTTATTTGTTTGGGAACCGTTTTTTTTTTAAACCATAATTGACATGAGTCAACATATAAAGTATATACTTTAGTAATATTTACATAGGTGTACAACTTTAACATGATTGATACAATAAAATAGTGAATATCTATATTCTTTCTCTTTTGCCTTTTTCTCTAGATCATGTCTTAGTTTTGCTTTGTACCCTTCATCATCCCTTAGCTCTGCAAAATTAGGTCATAAGCAAGTTTGTTATATTTACTAATGTGATGGTTAAGTTTTGATGTCAACTTGACCTTTCAAGTAATCTTGGGTGGGTCTCTGAGGATGTTTACAGGAAGGCAGCCTCTCAGTAGAGGGCAGGATGTAAAGAAGTTCAAAGAAGCTAGAACTAAATATCCTTTCCTGTGTGGGTAAAGCAGGAAGGAAATTCCAGAGACTCAGGAAGCCATTAAGTCTGGGATAGGGTTGCAAGACCCCACCCTAAAGCGGAAGAAATTCTATCCTTGTGCTCCTGCCTATTTGATGTTCCATGTGTATGGTGTTGGTGATGGGTTTCTCTCTCTGCTTGGACCTGTGAACCTCTTTCACTGTTACAGAACTTTCCCTCAATCTGTAGTTTAAATAAATACTTTCCTCCTATAAACTGTGCCTGGTTTGAAGATTCATCCCAGCTACATGTGGTTGACTGTGACAGCTAACATTCGACCATGTCCAGGGCTCCTAATTTCTTTGCTTAGATTCAACTATCACCTGAAACTATTTTTTCTTTTATGCAAAAAGCTTTTTTGAACATTTCTTATAATGCAGGTGTGGAGGTAAAGAACTCCTTCATATTTTAACACTTCCCATGCCTTATTTTGCTTTCAAAGTAAAAATCTTTTTATCATGACATAATCTTTGTTATTTCTGAATGATTCTTGCTGGGTATAGAATTCTGAATTGTAAGTGTGTTGAAAAAAATTAAATGCTCTAATTGTGTCACTACGTTTGCTGTCATTCTTATGTTTTAGTTCTCTACATGTAATATGCTTTTGGCCTCTGGGCAATTCCAGAGGTTCCTTCACTTATGATTTGCCTTCATATTATTTTCTTAGGACTTTAAAACTTGGAATTTTTCAAGTATCTTGAAATCGGCTCATATAATTTTCATTGCTTTGGGAAATTTTCATCACTTATTTATTCCAATAATTTTTTCTTTATTATCCCTTCCACCTTCAAAGATACCAATCATATACTAGAGCACTTCATTGTACCCTACAGCTCACTGATACAATAATAATTTTGTCTTTTATTTTTAATTTTTAATATCTTTATTATGAATAAGTATATACATTGTATGAGCAAATCTTGTGAGTGTGTCCCCATTTCCGTTTCCCTCCTCTCTGTCCCCTACCCACTGGGGTACTTCCTCCATGAGCACATCAGATCTGTCCATAGGATAGGGGGTTATGAACTGCACCAGAGGTAGCCAGTTTTTTTCTTTTCATTTTTTTCTTCCCCTTCTGTGTGTTGTTGCTGAGGGGGGCAATGTCTCTGGATATTCTCCCCCACCATGGCTCTTATAATCTTTCTGCCCCCTCTTCCTCTCAGTTCCCTGAGTCATAGTGGGTGAGTTTTGAGTTTGCTTTGTTGTTGAGATCTAAAGTATCTCTAGATCTTTGCCTTGAGTTGTGTTGGGTATTTTTGGTGTCTGTCTCCATTGACCTTTCGTGGGTTATCAGACTTGTTGTGGTGATTGGTCTCCTGTTTGTCTTGTCACTTTCTCTTGGGTTTCATTTGGGCCCTGTGTGAAGGCCAGGTGTGGTTTGTCTCCTTCCAGGATGTCAGCCTTCATCCAATGACTTGTTGGTGGAATTGAGTTGTCTCCAGGTCTCTCATTGTCTTCTGAAAAATATAAACAGAATCACCTTTGGAGAGTGAGATCAATATAAGTTAAATGAGACAAGCATTGCTATTATGGCTAGCTCCTAATGGGTGTAGCCTCTCTGTAGTTCTCTGGCAGTGGGAACCTCCCCTAGGAGCCAGAGATCTTGGTTCCCATACATGGCAAAATCAATGACGTTCATAAAGCCATTTTTAATGGGTCCTTAGGACTTATTTCCAACGAATCTGTACATCCTGTGGTCTAGGTGTTTCAAACTATGCAATTCCCATAGCATGCCAAGAACATTTTGCCCCCAACTGATGCAGTGGTGCTTTCTTTAATTGAAAGCTGCATTTCTGCCATTGCAGATGACATGCTCTTCAAGCTCCAGGGTAGTGTCACTTCCTCTGTGGGATCTTCCATTTTCTTCACCTTGATCCCATCCTCCCTCCCTCTTCTGTCTGACTCTAATACTTAGCCTATGATATATAGCATGATAATCAGCTTGGATGTTCTTCCTCTCCCACTAGACTGTGCAATCTTTAAGGTGAGAAACTCATTTACCTCTGTCTGCAGAAACATCACTGTGTGATGTTCATTAAATGTTCAGCGAATGAAAAATACAGGAGCCATTAACAGTCTACCTCAGGTTTCTAGCCAGTTATTCATTTGGTAGTTTCTAGAAAATGTCTTGTCCTTCTCTCTGCAGCCCCAGCAGTATCTTCCTGCCAGCCTGTCAAGCCACTGTTACCAAAGTTTTTCAATTGACCTCGGGGCATGGACCCACCTGGTCCTTCAGAGTGGTACTTGCCTACCATCTCAGCTTTAGCTGCTGTCACCCTCCAGCATTTCTTCACCCACCAGAACACTCCTGCAAAACCCTATTCCTGCGAAAACCCTGCTTTCTGGGTCTGGCCTTAGCCCTGGCTTTCCACCGAGTCTGGAAGATATTTTCCACCTTCTTTATGGCCATGTAAGCTGGACACTTAGGCCTCACTACCCTAGTGTGTCATCAGATGGACTGAGTGTCTCCTGTGGGTTCCCATGGCACTGTCATACTGTGGCCTCTGTCTCTTCTGCAGCCAAAGTCCAGCCTCATTCTAAGGTCCTCTAGTTCAAGACCTATCTTTCTGTCCTCTATTTCACTTTTTAACAATAGTAGTAGGATAGATTTTTATACAAACTATATTTTCAATAAATGTCAAATGAATAAAACAGGATAAAAGGAGAGCAGGGTGCTGTATGCAATTCAAGGACTATATGAATGCTTAACCCTCTCATTTACATTTGAATAGACACCTTTCAAATTAGTATGCATAATACATGTGAATTAGCATAGCGAGGAACACAGAAACCACGCTAGGTT
>PVHP010006375.1:21244-60958 GCA_004024765.1 Zapus hudsonius | reverse complement strand
CACACACAGTATTATTTACAGGGAAACAGACTGGCTAGATAAAAACCTAATCTAGTCATACAAAGGAATACTTTGCACCCATTAGAAAACAAAGACAAAAATGCAAATGACCAATAACAGTTACTCAGTTTTGTAAATATTTTTATAGTGATAATACTCTTATTACAAAGCTACAATAATTAAGAATATATGAATTATAATCCCAGCACATAGGGAGACAGAAGTAGGAGGATCAGGAATTCAAGGTCATTCTCCACTACATTAAAGGCCATTCTGAGCTACATGAGACCCTGTCTCTAAAAAAAAAAAAAAAAAAAAAGATAATAGGGACTAGAGAGATGGCTCAGTAGTTACAGCTTGGTAGCCTAGGTTCAATTCCTCAGTACTCACATAAAGTCAGACGCACAAAGTGCATGCATCTGGAGTTTGCAATGGCAACAGTTCCTGGTGTATCCATTCCTTTTCTCTCTCTCTCTCTCTATCTCTTTCTCTCTCTCTCTCAAGTAAATAAAAATATTTTTAAAAGATAATAAGAAGAAAATAGATGAGTGAAACAGGATGTATAGGCCTGAACTTAGGGACCCAGGCATGAATGGACCTGATTAGAGATATGCTACAAGAATGGTTAGTTCAATATGATGCTCTGGAGGGCCTGCCTCAGACCATTCACAAAACTAAATTCCACTTGAATTACATAAGTAAATAATACATATTTCTGAATCATACTATTTAGAAAATAATACCAACAATATCTTTGTGATATCTAGGTAGAGAAATGCTTTTGACAAGATGCAAAAAATAAAATAAAATAAAAGTTGTAGAAGTCTGCATTAAAATTAAGAATATATAAGTTGGACATGGTGATGCCATAACCCAACACTCAGGAAGCAATTGCCACTTTGAGGCCAGACTGAACTACATAGTGATTTCATGGTTAATCTGGGATTCATGGAAGACCCGGTTTCAACAAACTAAAAAAGCCTGAGAGCTTCCAACCATCCAGACACATTATTAAGACCATAAAAGAGCCAACAAGAGAAGGAAAAGATATACACAGTACATCAAACTTACTAATGATCCACGCCCAGAATTCCTACAAATTATGTTAGTAAAAGAAACAGTCTAGTACAAGAGATTGCAAAAATGGTCAATAAGTACATATAAAAGTGCTAAATCTCCTTAGTTGCTGGGGAAATGCAAATTAAAACCACAATGAGATACCACTACACACACACACACACACACACACACACACACACACACACACTAGATGGCTATGTTTTTCTGTTTGTTTATTTATTTGTTTGTTTGTTTGTTTCAAGGCAAGGTCTCACTCTCTCCCAGGCTGACCTGGAACTTGATCAGTAGTCCCAGGTTGGACTCCAATTCAGCACTTCTCCTACCTCAGCCTCCCTAGTGGTGGGATTAAAAGCTTGTGCCTTCACACCCAGTTTGGATGCCTGAAAATTTAAAAGACCATTTGTGGACTGATGGTTAAGAGCACTTCCTAGATTGTAAGAGCAGTGGTGGAGGAGACTATCCAGAGGCATGACACCCTTCAGTATCAACACACTTGGGCCAGGAGGACCGGGCTGAGTACTAGGCTATCCAGGGTCCCCTGCCACAAGGACTGAACCAGACGGCCCACGGAGGAGGATATCCAGCTGATTGGGGATGGGGAGGGGGACATTGGGGAATTGGGGATAACAACTCATTGTTTACCCACTGAATAATGTAACTCATTATGGACAATAAATATATATTTAAGACTTAAAAAAAGAGCACTTCCTGTGCAAGCATAAGGGTCTGAGGAGGCCTGAGAGACTGATTGAGTTCTATCCCCAATATATACATAAACAGCTGGCTGTGGTCATATGCATTTATAACTTCAGCCTTGTAGGGGCTCAGAGACCCAAGAATCTCTGGAGCTTGGAGTTTGGAGGATAACCAGCAAGCCAGGATCAGTAAGAAAGTCCAGTTAAAATAAGAATAGGTAGAAGAGCCGTGGAGCAGGACACCAGATGTTCTTTGTGTTCCAGCCACTGTAGTCATGCATACCCTGCTGTGGGCAAGCCCATGGGCAAAGACATGGGCATGCGCCACCCATCCACAAGCAAGACATAAATCAAAAATAAAAATTGCAGGGCATGGTGGCACACACCTTCAATCCTAGCCACTTGGGAGGCAAAGGTAGGAAGATTGCTGTGAGTTTGAGGACAGCCTGGAACTACAGAGGGAGACCCAGGTCATACTGAGCTAGAGTGAGACCCTACCTCAAGAAAACCTTAAATAAAAATTTACAAAAGACTGACTGGTGAGGATGTAGGTCAATAAAAGAACTCTTGTGCATTACATTTAGCAATGAAAATTGGCAAACCACTTTGGAAAACAGTTTATCTTTATTTATTTATTTATTTATTTATTTATTTATTTATTTATTTATTTATTTATTTGGGTTTTTAGAGGAAGGGTCTCACTCTAGTCCAGGCTGACCTGGAATTCACAGTGTACTCTCAGGGTGGCCTTGAACTCATGGTGATCCTCATACCTCTGCCTCCTGAGTGCTGGGATTAAAGGCGTGCACCACCATGCCCCGCTTGTTTATCTTTTTTAAAAAACTACTTTATTTAAAGACAGAGAGTGGGAGAAGGAGAGAAAAAGTATGGGCATGCAAGGGCCTCTTGCCCCTCAAATGAACTGCATGTGCCACTTTGTGCATCTGGCTTTTCATGGATATTGGGGAATCAAATCAGGACCAGCTGACTTTGCAAGCAAGTACCTTTAACCACTGAAGAAAACAGTTTAGGACAATACAATACAGTTGAAGATAATTTACTGCAATCCAGCATTTACACTCAGGTGCGGTGACCAACCATACCAGATTGCCTGGCTAAGGAACTAAGGCATTTCCAGGGATGTGGAATTTTTGGTACTAAAAGTAGGAAACTCCAAAAAAAAAAAAAAAAAGTAGGACACTCCAGAGCAAGCTAGCAACTCCACAAAGAGTTGCAAGCGCATGTGCAACCAGAGACATGTAAGAAAGGCAATGGTGACTGGGTGCAACCTTATGGTAGATGGCCTGCCTAGCATGCAGGAGGCCCTGTCCTGGAGGTGGATGGCAAGTTACTGGGATGAGGAATAGGGGAAATGACTTATAGAGCAAGAGGCCTGTTAAAGAAGGTGAGTGGATCAACTTCAGCCTGGGAAGCAACCAAGATTGCTGAATATGTCTTTAGTCTCTGACCAGTTTGAACTTGCTTCGCTGGGCAGATGGTGGCAGTGTAGTGCAGCGTAGCTGCTTCCTTGGCCCTTTTGCAGAGAACCTGAGATGCTGGGCTAGAGTGTAGAGGAGAGCAGCTGTTCCCTGCAGGGGCTCTGTGAGCCTGCGCAGTAGGAAAGAGGTCTGAACCCCTGGGCTGCAAACCCACTGTGGAACAAGAATGGGCTTCTGAGACTGAGGCTTCTCAAGAAGGAAGTAGGGGAAATCAGCAAAGGGAAGCAGGTGACATCACCAAACCTGGAATCTTTTCATCCGAGGCACCACATTTAAAAGCCCCCTGGAATTCTTTGCAAAGATGGAAGACAGCTATGGGCTGGGATCCGGGCAGAATCACTTCATCAAGGACAGTCACTGGGAACAGCACACAGAGGTCTTCTATGCCTCCTATAAGAAGTACCTGGACAAAGAGCGGGAGGAGGAGCCACTCAGGTGAGCCTACGGGAAGAGGCCAGTGTCCCCAGGACTCCCACTGGTTCCCCACTCCCTGGACTCAAGCAAGGTCTGTGTTAGTGCTGCTCTAAAAGCTCTTTCTGATTTGGGGGAAATTTTTGAGAACTTCAACAGATTGTTTTGAAATGTTGTGTGGAAATTGTTAAGTATAGTTAGAACAAAGGCTTTAGATTTTCAGAAAAGAATAGTCATAGCAGCAAAACACTATCTAACACCCAAAGCCCTGGGTTCAAATCCCAGTGCCTCAGAAAATAGAAAAAAATAACAGAAATTCATACCTGTGGAGATGAGAACTAGAGTTTACAGCTTATATAAGACATCTCTTTACATTATTTCCTGATTTAAAAAAAGGAAAAAATAGAAACAGAAGATACTAAATAAGGAAATAAGTCTTCCCTATTATTAACATTTCTCTCCAGTTCCTTCTTGCTTTTTTGCAATGCTGAGGATCTACCTGTGGTGGTTTGATTCAGGTGTCCCCATAAACTTATGTGTTTTGAACACTAGGTCCCCAACTGACAGCAGTTTTGGAAGTAGAACCTTTTGGGAGGTGTGTTTTGGAAGGCAGGCTTATAGGTGTTATAACCAGCTCCCCCTCACCAGTGTTTGGCACACTCTCCTGTTGCTGTTGTCTACCTAATGTTGGCCAGGAGGTGATGTTCACTCTCAGCTCATGCCATTATTTTCCCTGCCATCATGGCGTTTCCCCTAAAGTCTGTAAGCTAAAATAAACCCTTTCCTCCCACAAGTTGCTTCTGGTTGGATGTTTGTCTCAGCAAGGAGAAACTGACTGCAACACTACCCAGGGCCTTGTGAATGCTAGGCAAGCTCTCTACCACTGAGCTCCAACCCTCAGCCTTCCTTGCTTCCTTTCTTTCTTTTTCTTTCATTCTAATATAATATAGAATAGATCTGTAATTATTACATACTAGAAATAATATATTGTAACACTTCAGTCAGCAGATTGGCCTCCATTAACCAAGTTCTGAGCCCAATCTTTGAAGTATCCATGATTTTAGGAATCAGTTCCCCTCATAGCTACATGGGTCTCTGGAACACTTTTGTTTTCACATAGAAAGTGAGACCTTGCTGGGTGTCATGGCACACGCCTGTAATCTCAGCACTTGGGAGGCAGAGTTAGGAGGATTGCCATGAGTTCAAAGCTACCTTGAGACTACATAGTGAATTTCAGGTCAGCCCAGAGGTCCCCTTCATAAAAAAGAAAAAAGAAAGGGAGAAGGAAGGAAGGAAGGGAGGAAGGAAGGAAGGAAGGAAGGAAGGAAGGAAGGGTAGAGAGAAAAAAAGAAAGAAACAGAAAAAGAAGGAAGGAACCGATACCTGCATTTTGCTGCCAGGTGGATCTCAGATGTACTCGCTTCAGGACGTGGAGACTGGAGGCTCAGCCTTAGGAGCAACCCCATTAGGAACAGGAACCCAGTCAAGACTCAGTGGTGCCCTAGCTGCTCCCTGCTGCCCAATGGGGTATTTGGGGACCTTGCAAACCAGTTGTTAGGCCACTATTAAATGCCCATTGTGGGGATATATACACCATGAAAATCTGAATCTCCCATATCAGGTCTTTTAAAAAAAAAAGTCTAGAGCTGGAGAGATGGCTTAGCAGTTAAGGTGTTTGCCTACAAAGCAGAAGGACCCGAGTTCGATTCTTCAGTGCCCATGTAAAGCCAGCTGCACAAGGTGGTACATGTGTCTGGAGTTTATTTGGCAGTGGCCGGAGGCCTTGGAGTACCCATTCTCCCCCTCTGCCTCTTTCTCTCTTACACAAATAAATAAATTTTAAAAAAAGAAGTCTAGGGCTGGGGAGATAGTTCAGTGGTTAAAGGTGCTTGCTTGAAAACCTGACAGCCTAGGTTCCATTCCTCAATACACATATAGGGCCAGATGCACAAAGTGGTGCATGCACCTGGAGTTCATCTGTAATGGCAGAAGGCCCTGGAGTGCTTATTCTCTCTCTCTCTCTCTCTCTCTCTCTCTCTCTCTCTCTCTCTCTCTCTCTCAGAAAAATTCTAGTCTATAATCACACTGTATAAAATTATGGGTTTTTATGGCCCCCAAATAAGAAAGCATTTATGCAGCTGATCCATGTGTGCTCTTAAAGGATTGTCCTATGGGTAGAGGTGGCACTCTAAAGGGAAACTTTCTCTACCTGGTCTTCTGCTTCACATCATGCTGGCCTGTGAGTGACCTCCCAGCTTTGGAGGTCCCTGTCGTCATCAGCATCTAGGATCTACATGGCCCACCAGCCCCAGAAGCTAGAATGTGATTAGCACTGTGGCCCTGGGAAGGTCCATCCTAACTATCCACTTATGGTCTTAGTTCCAATACACTGCCAGCTCTCTCCTTACCAACCAGAGAGATCTCTGACTCGTGTCTGTCTTTCCTAGTGTGGCCACGTTCCATTTCCTTCTTCCTAGCTGCATAACCACAATGCCAATGGAATCCAAGATCCCCCCAGGTAAATGAACACAGCAGGAGGTTGTCTGGGCAAGGAAAATCCTGCAGCAAGCCCTCCTGGAGATGCATCACATGGCAAAACTTGATGAGTGGGAGGATGGGAGGTAGAATCAGGCTGCCAGCTGTTTCTATTAGATCTGTGGCCCTGAGTCCAGAATTCCTAAGAGGCAGTCCACCTTTTCCTCAGGAAACCCACCTTTCTGCCTCCTGGAATAAACCACTTCAGACTTAATAAGCAGCAAACACCTTCCACACAGACTAGGGGCTACCCAGATATCTAACAAGATCCCTTTCTTCTTTTTCCCCAGGAGTAGCCTGTGCCCTTGGTATGCACTGGACTGGAAGTCACAATTTCTTCTTCTATTCGCTGAACAAAAGTCTGAAGGATAAAGTTGGTACTTTGCTGCTGAGATGGAGGCAGAAGTTACCTAAGCTCAAAGCTCTGAGAATGTGTCCTTTGGCTAAGCTGAGCAGAGCATGTGTGGCATTAGGGAGCTAGAACTGTGCGGGTAAAAGTTGGGGGCTCGGTGTCTGTAGTGTGACCTGAAGGCCTGTCCTGAGCTTGCTATATTTCTTAAAGATGATCAGTGGAGACAGTGTTCAGAGTCAGGTCCATAGGGTCCTGCAAGCAGGTATAGTAAAAGGAGTGGACTTGGCTTCAGAGGGCCAGTTCTAGCCTAGCCAGTGTGTGTGAACTGTGTGGTCTCAGGCCAGTCACTTCAGGCCCCAACTTGTTTTCTCATCTGAAACTCAGAGCTGATCCATTACACACCATGGTCTGCTGCATGCGTTGGTTGTGAATAGCAAAACCCAGAGGATTTTGACATGTGTAAACCCTTTGAAATTAAAAGGCCAGCCGGGCGTGGTGGTACACACCTTTAATCCCAGCACTCGGGAGGCAGAGGTAGGAGGATCACAATGAGTTCAAGGCCACCCTGAGACTATATAGTGACTTCCAGGTCAGCCTGGGCTAGAGTGAGACCCTACCTCGAAAAACAAAATTTTTTTTTTAAAGTTTGAAAAAAAATTTAAAAGCCAAGGAAATAGAGATGGTGATTGTTGTCAGACAAATCCACAGAGGCCATTACATGCGCCATCCACTTTGGGGTTGCACCCTGAGCTACACACTTTTTATTCTTTAGTGTTATGCCTCAGGAATCAGGTTAACTAGTGCAACGAAGGAATTTCTTTCCTTCCGCTCCTTCCCAGCAGCTCTCTTCTAATCTCCACTTCTCTACTGATTTACTCCTTTGTCTCCTTGTCTGTACCATGGAGGGTCTAACAGAACCCACTTCATAAAAATCTTTTGAGAATTAAATGAAATTCTGCCTGTAACATGCTTAACACAGTGTCTAGTACCTAGAAGCAGCCATTAAATGTATCTTCTTATTTCATTCACCTCGAGGAAGGAAAACATCGCTGCAGAGAGGTGATGAATCCAGACAGGGGCTCCTAGTGTCCAGGACACAGACAGGCAGACCCGTTGCCCTCAGGCGGTAATGGGCAGGGGCTGGGTCTGTGGGGATCCTGGTGAGTAGTGTCCTCCTTTCTAGACCCTGAGAATGTGTGGCCCTGTGCTGCGCCCATTGTAATGTCCCGGCTCAGTGGCAACTCCTCCTATCTGCTGCTGGCCTGTGAGGATGGTGTGCTCATACTGTGGGACCTGATCCAAGGTGAGACCCCACCCTGCCTGACAGAGCACCTAGAGGGTCTCAGCAATGAGACTCCAAGAGCTCAGAAAAATTCCTAATGCTCTGGGCCTGTCACCTCCATGCTCACAGTCACCTGGGGTTTTATCCTTCTCCATTCACGGAACACACACTCTCACTGAGCGAAATCCATGCTGATGCCCACGTACATAACATGACAGCTTATTCTCTGCCTGACACTGCTCCCAGTGCTGGGAGTACAGCCATCACCTTCCTTGTTCCACTCCAGTGAGGACATGTCTCTAAGCACAGCCTCAATCCTCCTCCCCCCAGACCCAGGCTCAAAGAAAGCAGGTCTTCTGCATGGTCTGCCTCCAACCCCAGGCAGCAGGAACTATGCTGGTATTAGAGCTAAAGACCTAAGTAGTGATCGCAATATGCAGCACCATGGTAGCTGCCCAGAGTTCTGGTCCAGCTTTGCAGGTGCAGAACCTGTGTGCACCCCCTAGAGCAGAAGCTCCTCTAGCTGGACTTCAAGAGGATCCATGACTCAACAGTGACCCATTTCACAAACCCTTCACCTTGTCATTTTTGGGGATACTGATCAATTCCTGTTTGGCTACACTCAAACACACACCTTTTCTGAAACCACACCCTCATGCATATACCTTGCATCCCATGGCTGTCTGTAGAGCTGACCCTGTCTCCTCCTCTCTAGATATAGGTTCATGGAGGAGGTTTTTCTTCCCTACTGGACACTGGTTCCCTGGCAGAGGGCACTCACTATTTGATTTGGCACTCTGCTTAACTAGGCCCTCATCTCCCCTCTCCCAACGACACATCCTTTTTACAATGTGCCCACATAGCGGCTGTGATTTATTTTCTCAGGATTCCCCTTTGGGGTCATTGCTCTTCCTGAGGGATGTTTTTGCCAAAGCGTTCGCTTCCTAAGATTCTTCGTGGTCCACAACGGAAGGAATTTATACCCTGAAGTCCCAGTGAAATCCCAAATGAAGTGTGTGGTGCTGTGCACAGATGCTTCCCTTCACCTGGTGTCAGCCAGTGGGACCCAAAGACCCACCACCAGGGTGCTTGCTAAGAAGTATGTGG
Source organism: Zapus hudsonius (assembly GCA_004024765.1). Lineage (NCBI taxonomy): Eukaryota > Metazoa > Chordata > Mammalia > Rodentia > Dipodidae > Zapus > Zapus hudsonius. The sequence goes on along the minus strand of PVHP010006375.1, from coordinate 51,997 downwards.
CAAGGCTGGGGATATATCTCAGTGGTAGAATACTTGCTTAGCATATGGAAGGCTCTGGGTTTAATCCCCAGCACTGCCAGAAATAGAAGAAGTTCGTAGGCAGGACAGGGCAGATGTTGCTGTTCCATTGTCAAATCTGATAGCTTCTGACTAGTCCACTGTCCATAGCCACCATTCCGGTGAGCTGCTACTGATCACAGTGTCATGTTGGTATGACACAATTTTCTAACAAAATTGTTCAGTGGCATAAATGACATCTTTCTTGTGCCATATGACCAAGAAGCTCATTTCTGCAAAATAACCTTTTCTATTTTCCTAGGGATCTGGTTTTTTTAAAAAAAAACTTTAAGATTTAGAGAAATTGCATTTGATTATAGATAGAACTCAGAGAGTTTAAGGAAAGAGGAGAGAGTGCAGAGAGCTCCTCCTCATGAGAATGCAGAATGACGTTAAAACCTGTCTTCATTTTTTTCTGTTTTTTAATTTTTAAAAATATTGTATGCATGCAAATGAATCTGTACTATGTATGAGGGAGAGAGAGAGGGAGGGAGGGAAGGAGAGAGGAAGAAGAAGAAGAAAAGAGAGAGAGACTGAAATAAACCTCTCTGTGTCCATCTTCAGTTCCACAGGCTCTTTGCACATTGCTTCCTGATCACATCCTCCTCTCTCCTCCCCAAAGGGTTTAAGCTACTGCCATAACTAAAACATTCCCAACTCTCAATGCCTTAGAAAGTAGTCCTTAAGCATGGACTGGACTCCATTGGTCAGGCCTCCACTGGTCTTACCTAGCTCCCATGTGTGCTTGCTGGGAGTTGATGGCTCTGCCAGAGGCTGAAGTCTAGGGTGACCTCACTCTCACACATGGAAGTTGGAAGGCTATTGTCCAGGACACCTCAGTTCCCTTCCTCGGAGCCTTTCCTGTAGGCTGGCTCGGGCTTCCTCATGCTGATCTGAGGGTGTCCAGCAGTAATAGAGGCAACCACAAAGCACAAATGCTTCTCAAGCCTGTTTAGGTGACATCTGCTAATGCCCCATTGGGTAGAGCATATCTCCTCATTCAGATGATCAGAGAATACAATCTACTTTTTTGTTGTTGCTTTTTGTTTTTTGATGTAGGGTCTCACTCTAGCCCAGGGTGATCTGGAGTTCATTCTGTAATCTCAGGGTGACCTCATGGAGATTCTCCTACCTCTGCCTCCCAAGTGCTGGGACTCAAGGTGTGCACCACCACGCCCAGCCTAATTCATCATTTCTTAATCACATACATATGATTTTATTTCTATATAATATAGTGTTAAGCTGTACATATTTAGGAAACCTACGAATGGACCCATAATCTAGATATCTTCCAACCTGCTTTTTCAGTGATATTTGTTCTATGTTGCTTTGTAGCATTGACCCTGAGAGCTCCATACATGCTGGTGCATGGAACTCCAGTTCTGTTTCCATTGATAGTCTTCTACTTAAGTTGCCTCCTGCTAGTGGGTATCTGGATTGCCCTTAGTTTTTTGCTGCTATGAACAATTTCCTCACATATCACCTAGTGCTTGTCAAGAGTTTCCTCAGAATAGGTGCCTAGGAGAGAATAGCAAAGTTTGAAACTCTTAAATTAGACAAGTACCATGTGTTTTGTGCCTCTAGGCTTGTGAAGCACCCAGAAGAAGCCATCTGTGCAGTGGCTGTGGTCCCAGCCTTGCCTGGCATGGTAGGTTCTTTTCTGAGTGGTTCATTATGCCTCCCAAAAATACTTGTTAGCTGAGCATGGAGTCATAGCCTACAAGGCCACAATGCCAGGACTCAGGAGACTGAGTAGGAGGATCGGGAGTTCAAGGCCAGCCCTGGCTACAGGTCAGCTTGGGCTAGAATAAGACCCTGCCTTCAGAAAAAAAAAGAACATTCTTGATGGCCTACTAGTACTAGACATTTGGACTAGCTTGTAGGAATATAAGCATAAAAGAGAAACTCTGGGGATGGGCATATTGCTCAGTGGTAGTGTTTAGTGGGCTGGCACAAGGTCCTGGATTAAACCCCTAGTATCAAATAAATAAAAATTTAAGAAGTCCCTTCCCTTATGGTGCTCACAGGCCAATGGGAAAGACAGGTCATCCAGCAGATGTCGTGGAACACAAGAGGGGCTTGACAAGCCTGCAGTAGACACACGGAAGTGAGGGAAGTGTGACAGGAGGAAACAGTTGAGCTGAACCAGGGGAGTTGAGGCAGCAGTAGGAGGCAGGAGATCAAGGTGTGTCTTGACATTTTAGGAAGTCTAGATCTGTGGGGTGTGAAGAGGGAGGAGGCTGGGCGGGTGCGGGGCAGAAGGACCAGCTTTGCACAGAGGGCCGTGGATGCTGGGCAAAAGGGTACAGATGCAGCTCTTAAGGAATGGGACCTGCAGCCTAGAGGGAAGGAACAGAAAGTAGCATCTTCTGTGAGGGGCTGGGTAAGGACCCACAGGGGCTGGGCTGGTCACAGCCAAAGGAGAGGAAGGCATCGAGGCTGAGGTAATGTGAGGAGCTGTAATGAGGGCAGAGGCTGAGAGAAAGTGTGATTCCTGGAATGGCTCTGCAGAGGGCTAGTCTCTGTTGGAACCCCAAGGGAGCCTTGGAGAAGGCTTAAGGCTACACATGTCCATCCCATGCCTACCAGCAGTTAGTTAGAGTAATAGTTGAAGCTGGAGTACCACCAGGTACCTCTGGTCCCCAGGAGGTCTATGGACAGGGTAGAAGCTCCCTGAAGATATTATGATTTTCTCTGGGACAAGGAAAAGAAGCTCACAAAGTGACAGAGAAGGACCTCACACGTACAGGTGACCTGCAAACTCAGGGCAGAGAGTTTGAGGGAAATGAGAGGTTGATGGACACCCCTGGAGGAGGGTCCAAGGTGGCCTCTACCCTCTGCCTTCCTGTGGGGAGTTCAAGAGAAGCCCCCACTCACTGTCTCTTTCCTTCCCAGGTGCTGATTTTTTCCCAAAACCACTCTGTGAGACTCATGGATGTGGCCAAGGCTGAAATCATCTGTGCCTTTGCTTTCCCCATAAGCCACCAGGCAGAAGTCTCCTGGAAGCCACTGTTCATTGTGTCTGCATACCATCCATGTTTCCTGCTCCATAGTATGGGAGGTAAGGTGAAGGTGGCTGCCTAGCCCTAGTGTCTGCTGCCCCTGACCTCTCACAAAGCATGATGTCATCACCCAGTCACCTCTTTGAGTCCCCCTCACCCCAGGCCAAAGGATGCTACAGATTAGCTCTCTGAAGACTCTTTGGCAAGAATGAGATCAACTGAGCCTCTCCCAGTTCAAGCTGGATGGGCTGGCCTCCATACACAGATAGCTCCACATTCCTACAACCCTATTGTTCATGGGAGAAATTGTCACACCAAACATGGTTGTCTCCTTTCCTCACAGGAAGCCCTCCAGACAGTGAAACTGAGCCCTCCAGTGATGCTGAGGAAATCCCAAACTCTATTTTTTATTTTAATTTTGAGGCCTATCCACTGTTGGAAGATATTACCAAAAATTGCATCATTTCTCAAAAGAATTTAGCAGATTTGAAGGACTTCCCTCAGGTGTTAACTCTGGAGAAAAGATGTGAGCAGCTCCTCCAACAAAGGTAAGACCCCAGGGGGGTCCTCAACTCCAGTTCACATCCAAAACATCTTTTCTTTTTCTATTTTCTCAATTTCTTTTATATATTTTTTTTTGTTTTGTTTTTTGAGGTATTCACTATGTAGTCTCAGGCTAGCCTAGAACTCACAGTGATCCTCCCACCTCTGCTTCCCGAGTGCTGGGATTAAAGATGTGCAGCACCACACCCAGCTATTCAATTTCTTTTTAAATATTTATTTATTTACTAGAGAGAGAGAGAGAGAGAGAGAGAGAGAGAGAGAGAGAGAGAGAGAGGTATATTGAGAAAGAGAATGGGTGCTCCAGGGCCTCTAGCCACTGAAAATGAACTCCAGACACATGTACTACCTTGTGCATCTGGCTTACGTGAGTATTGAGGAATCAAACCTGGGTCCTTGGGTTTTGCAGGCAAGCACCTTAACCACTGAGCCATTTCTACAGCCCCCTAATTACTTTTTTAAAAAGCGCATTTGGATTATTAGACCATCAGGACAGGGTTTGACCACAGAGCCTGTAGTTCACTCTCTGGTTTTGAAAATAAAGTTGTATTGTTTGGTTTTGTTTGGAGCAAGGATGCACATGCTACTTAAGTGCTCTACTACTGTGCCATACCCCTACCTCCTTTTAAATAAAGTTTTATTGGAACACAATCATGCCCACTTGTTTACAGATTATCTATGGCTGCTTGTGTGCTACCACAGCAGAGGTGAATAGTGACAACAGAGATCACATGATTCTTTTTGTTTGTTTTTGTTTTTGTTTTTCAAGGTAGGGTCTAGCTCTAGTCCAGGCTGACCTGGAATTCACTATGTAGTCTCAGGGTGGCCTTGAACTCATGGCAATCCTCCTACCTCTGCCTCCCAAGTGCTGGGATTAAAGGCGTGTGCCACCACGCCTGGCTGAGATCACATTATTCTTGAAGCCTAAATTGTTTACTATCTTGCCCTTTACAAGAAACTTTTTTTTTTGGCCTACCACTGATGCTTTCCCCATCATCTAGATGGTGGTTATAGATGAATATCTTCTCTTCTGCTTCCTCTTCCAACTCTTCCCAATCCTTTGCTTGCTTTCCTTTCTGCTCAGAAGTGCCAGTACCTAGCCCTCCTGGAGGAACAGGAGTTTCTTCTAACCTCAAATACAACTCTGGGGTGCTGCAAATCCTTGCCAATTCCTGCCATGGCCATGTGAGGGGTCATCTGTGGGCCTTGGAGCCTCATGGCCTGCAGCACAGAACTGGAGGCTGTGACAGGTCCATTCTCTTTCAAGGCCTTTGACCTGTGAGTGTGTGTGATCTCATCAGCAGGCATAACATCAATACATCAGGCCATCTCCCCTTTCTCTGTTTATACTGTTCCCTCAGAAGGAATGAAGTAGAGTGGGTAAATTAGACAGGTTTGGAGCCAGACAGACCTGGGTTTTAATTCTGAGTCTATCTCTTACTAGCTTTGAGACCTGGGATGAGTTGCTTACCCAATGTTCCAGGCTGTGTTTTGGACATTAATTAGGCCTAATTTCTATGCCTTATAGGTATTAAGTGAGGTAATACAGAAATGTCCAGTGTCCTGTGGTTACTCAATAATGACAGACAAGACAACAGTTAAAATCAAAATGCTTGGGGAAATCTAAGCCTGACCACGAGGTGGCAGCACCCCTCCCCTGCTCTTCTCTGTCTCATGCTTGTTTCCCTAAACTCTGGGCCCGCCAGGTCAGTGCTTTACTACCCAAGTCCTTCTGTGTCTGCTGGGTGGCTCTCAATATCTCCTGGAGGGAAGCATGGTCCTTGATCAGAACAGAACGAGAGCCTCATGGCTCTTGAAGGCAGAAAAGGGACAGTGAGGAGAACTGTTACCAGTGCAGCAGTGCTCAGCTCTTCATACACAGAGCTTTCTCATTTTGGGCCCTGGGGACTCGCTCTTCAGAGGCAGCAGGAGAACTTAGGGGAAAATGTCACACACACGACGTGCACACTTGACTTTCAAGTGGCTCAGGAAAATATTTATAGAGACAGAAAGTGAAAATGTTAACAGATGGTGAAAGCTATGAAAATATTTATAGAGAGAGACAGAGGAAGATAAAATTCTAAGGATAGTGAATCTAGGTGAAGGTTCATTACACTATTTGCATTTCTTTAGCAGGTTTGAAAATTTTCAAAATGCAAAGATAAGGAGAGGTTACAGAATATGGTTTCTGGTATAACCCTGATTTTGGGTGACAGGAGGACGGGAAATGTGATAGTGACAGGCACTTTGGTTACACTGAGGTAATGGACGTATGTGTGCTTGTTTTCTTTCTTTCTCAAGTCTTCTATTATTTGTACAGATTACAAATAATGGTGAAAAGTAACTCAGGAACAAAAGAATGGGCCATGGCTGTAAGGAGGTGTTCTCTGAGGGGGGGGCTGTGACCACTTGGAGCTTCCTGGCATTCTCCCCTGGGGGACTCTGCAAACTCTCACTTCATGAGCTTGCTTCAATTCCTGTCTATTCTTAGCCAACCCCTTCTTTTCACTGACCTAGAGAGAATGACATTCCCACTTTCCCCAAGGGCCAGCAGGCCACCCTACCTGTGGGAGTAGACTGAGGCCAAACAAGGTGACCTTATCACAGACACCTGCCGAGCCCAACCAGCAAACTTGCTTCGAGGTAGAACTATTACCTTTATAGAGTAATTTCTCATTGGAAAGGAGAGAATGAATGTGAATGGATTCAGAAGCCCTATGTGGTGGTACACATCTGTAATCCCAGCACTTGAGCTGAGGCAGGAAAATGGAGAGATTGAGGACAGCCAGATTACATAGGGCAACTTTGCTTCAAAAAAAGAAAGAAAGAAAAGGAAGGAAGGAAGGAAGGAAGGAAGAAAGAAAGAAAGAAAGAAAGAGAGAGAAAGGAAAAGAACAATCTATTCATTCTTTATTTTTCCAAGGTAGGGTCTCACTCTAGCCCAGGCTGACCTGGAATTCACTCTGTAGTCCTAGGCTGGCCTCGATCTCACAGCGATCCACCTACCTCTGCTTCCTGGGTGCTGGGATTAAAGGTGTATACCACCACACTGGGCATTTAAAAAATTTTTTTTATTTATTTGCTAGTGGGCAGAGACAGAGAATGTGCGTGCCAGGGCCACTGTAAACAAACTCCAGATGCATTCACTACTTTGTGCATCTGTCTTTACATGGGTGCTGAAGAATTAAACCTGTGCTGGCAGGCTTGATAAGCAAGTACCTTTAACCACTGAACCATTTCCCCAGCCCCGAGATCATGTTTTATGCTCACTTTTTAAAAGTCTGGCTTTCTATTACTCCAGAATATTAACATTTTAGTTTTGAGAAAAATATCTTTGTTGTGTTTGTTTCTGGCAATATAATAAATACCCAAGATAGTTAACTTGTAATTAGAAAAGGTTTACTTTGGCTTACAGTTTTGGAGTTTTCATCCTGTGACTGATGGGCTCATTGTTTGGAGCGTATAGTGAGGCAGCACATCAAGATGGGAAGTCTGGGCTGGAGAGATGACTCAGCAGTTAAAGGTTCTTGCTTGCAAAGCCTGAAGACTCTGGTTTGATTCCCCAGTATCCATATAAAGGCAGATGCACAAAGTAGCTTATGCATCATTTGCAGTGGTAGAAGGCCCTGGCGTGCCCATTCTCTTTCTTTGTCTGTCTGTCTGTCTCTCTCTCTCTCTCTCATCAATAAATAAAAATAGTTTTTTACATAAAAGATGAGAAATATGTGGCAGATCAAGACTGAGCCCCATGACCTGGAAGCAAAAAGAGAACAGGAACAAGCTGGGATGCCACAGCCCTCTTTGAGGGTTTCACTCCCTCCCACCTCCTAAGGTTTCCATGACCTTCCAGTAGAGCAATGCTGGAGACCAAGCCTTTAGGGGGCAGTCAGTATCCAACATTTGCAAATATGATTTTTAGAAATAACATTTTATTCCTTTTTTTTCTTATTTGAGAGAGAGAATAGGTGTGCCAGGGCCTCCAGCCATTGCAAACAAACTCCAGATGTATGCTTGTCCATCTGGCTTTACATGGGTACTTGGGAATTGAACATGGGTTCTTAGGCTCTGAAGGCAAATGCCTTAACAGCTGAGCCACCTCTCCAGCTGCGATTTTTCATTATTATACATTATTTCATGAGAAATATGTGTGTAATTTACTTCAGGCCTCTATGATTGGACTGGTCAAATATGGAGACCATCCTCTCTGCCCTGATTTCCGTATTTCAGGAACACTGAGACCCATCCTGGCCCTACTAGGGTAGGGAGAGGATTCTTCCCACTCCATCCCCAACTGTCTCTCTCACTCTCAACACAGCTCCCGGGTCCCGGCCCAGGAAAGGCCCACAGTAGCTGACCACCTCCCCAGGGACCTTCTGTAAGAAAGAGGGCTAGAGTCAGCAGAGCTGACCAACATGGAATCAGGAGCCAGAGGCAGGGCTGGGGACCAGCAGCAGTGTGAGTACTGGGGAGCCAGAGGGTGACAGGGGATATAGCATATGTCTGGGGGCAGGTCAGCTTCCAGGTGACTTGGTCCTGATGATGTATTTGAGTTGCATGCCCCAAGCAATGCATTTTCTAGTTTGGATCCCAGAGAGAAATGAGAAAATGCTTGATCCAAGGCTTTGTGTTTGGCTTGCTTTGAGACAGAGGTCTAGGGCTTCCCTGAGAGAGATCCCCCAGCGTTTCATGATAATTCCTCGAGCCTGCCACAGCTTTAAAGAAACTTCTGAGCACACACATGCCCACACATACTGTCGGTAGCAACCGGCTGTTCTTGTTATATCACGCATGCCCTCACACAGCTCCGAAGCTTGTTTTTTCTGTTTATTCCCTGTGTCTGAAGTAATTTCCACTCACTCTAAATCTAGGTGAAATGGTGAGGGTCCATGTAGTAATGAATCCAAAGTTCCAAACTTGCAATAGTCTGTCCAAAGTGTTTTCACAAAAACCACACTGGGACTTCTGCAAGCAGCTCGAGTGAAATGGAACCTGCCTTTAAAGCTTGACAAGGAGGCCAGGCCTCACCAAACACACAGCCCTCCCATTAGACTCTGCTCTCCAGGGCATCATTTTCACCCGCCTGGACTCCCTGTCTGTTTCAGTGTTAGCATGCCTGGCTGGGTCAAACTTTCAACATTTTTTGTTTGTTTTTGAAGTAGTGTCTCATTTTTTAGCCCAGGATGACCTAGAACTTCCTCTGTAGCTCCAGGCTGGCCTTGAACTCACTGTGATCCTCCTACCTCACTCAGCCTCCCAAGTACTGAGATTAAAGGTATGCACCACCATGCCTGGCTTGGTCAAGTGTGTGTGTGTGTGTGTGTGTGTGTGTGTGTGTGTGTGAGAGAGAGAGAGAGAGAGAGAGAGAGAGAGAGAGAGAGAGAGAGAGAGAGAGAGAGAGCCTGGCATGTCAGTTCTTGCTGCTTCAAAACAAGCTCCAGACACATGTTCCACTTTGTGTATCTAGCTTTACATAGGGACTGGGGAATCAAACCCAGGCCAGCAGACTTTGCAAGCAAGTGTCTTTAACCACTGAGCAATCTCCCCAGTCCCTGGGGTCAAACTTCTGATAAACTTAAGGACACCAGGGACCAAACCGAAGCATAAAGTCTCCTCATCTTATCTGTATAGTACCAGGCCTCCCAAGAGCCAGGTTCTGCCACCTCCATTTCTGCCTCAGGTTGGGCTTCTGGATGGCCCATTAGTCTCTGTTCCACACAACACATGGTTCCCTTGGCCAGGGGTGGCAAACACTGTGTGCCAAAGGTAAGAAGAAGGCAAGGAATGGTACACTTTTGTTTCTGTGGGTTTTTGATTGTTGAGACAGGTTCTCACTCTATAGCCAAGGCTGGCCAGGAACTCACTATGTAGCCCACACTGGCCCCAAACTCACAGCAATCCTTCTCCCTCGGCCTCTCAAGTGCTGAGATTATACGTGTGAGGCACCACATCTGGCTATGAATGACAGTCTGACCTCCTTACTATCTCTGGCTCCATAATTGTGAGCTTATCTTAAAATTCCTTTGCCTTTCTTGAGAAATAAAGCAAAGCAATGTCCAGATCTCTGAAAGTAATTTGTAGATTCATACCTCAAATTAGGGCCTTGCATGGGGGCTCTACTTTCTCTCCCACATTTTAGGTGTGTAGTCAGTTTTTTTGGAATATGAACAGTGCCAATCACTTCTCATCACTATGATAAAACACCTAAGCACCACATACTTACAGGAGGCACCACACCCTTAGAGACTAATTCTGACTCATGGCTTTAGGATTTTCAGCCCATGGTCACTTTGATTGCTTGTCTGACCTAATAGAATGTTATTTTGGATTTTGGGGTTTTGTTTGTTTGTTTGTTTTGTTTTGTTTTTCGAGGAGGTAGGGTCTTGCTCTAACCCAGGCTGACCTGGAATTTTTCAAGCTGGCCTTGAACTTGTGGCAATCCTTCTACCTCTGCTTCCTGAGTGCTGGGATTAATGGTGTGTGCCACCACGTCTGGTTGTTTTTTTAAAAAAATATATATATATATATTTATTTATTTACAAGCAGAGAGAGACAGAGAGATTAGGGGAGAGAGAGAATGAGTGTCCTTTATGTATCCAGCTTTATGTGGGTATTGGGGAATCAAACCCAGGTTCGTTCTTAGGCTTTGCAGTCAAGCACCTTAATTGCCAAGCTATCTCTCCAGCCTGTTTATTTTTATTTAAAACTTTTATTTATTTGCACATGTGTGTGAGTATGTGAGGGGCTATGGCTGTGTCAGGCCCTCTTGCTGCTGCAAATGAACACCAGACACTTGTACTTCTTTCCATATCTGGTTTATGTGAGTAGCTGGAGAATTGAACCCAGGCTGGCAAGGCTTTGCAAGCAAGTGCCCTTACCTGCAGAGGTACCTTCCCAGCTCCTGGACAGAAAGTTTTAAGTGATACATAGCTAAACTTGTCCCTTGTTCCTTGTTTTCTTTCGGCCTGGCTAGTGTTGGCATCTGGAACAAGGCTGTGGCTGGTGGAAACGGAGGGTGCAGAGGTGCCCAGCGGCGGGAGCCTGACTGTGGTGTCCTCTAATTGGTGATGAGGGCAAACCTTGATGACCTTTGAAAACAATGTCCTAGTCCCACAGGACACTGCCAGGGCCCTCAGTAAAGGTCAGCCAGTGTTTGTTGCTAGATCCAAAGAAAAAGTCCTTCCATGTGCTGGCATTCTGTTTAAAAATCACCCATGTTCTCTCTTTGGGCACACTCATGGTTTTGAGGCTGGTTAAAAAGACAGAGAAGTATTAGGACATGAGAAGGGAAAGAAGGCCCCCACCCTGGGATCTGGTGCTTCCTTCTGAGAGTCAGGAAACTTAACTGATAAAAATAAAACTTGCCGGGCGTGGTGGCGCACGTCTTTAATCCCAGCACTCAGGAGGCAGAGGTAGGAGGATCGCTGTGAGTTCGAGGCCAGCCTGAGACTACACAGTGAATTCCAGGTCAGCCTGGACTACAGCGAGACCCTACCTCGAAAAACCAAAATAATAATAATAATAATAATAAAATAAAATAAAAAAATAAAACTTGCCTGTAGAATTTCTGGGGATAGTGAAACATTCCTCTAATATGAATACTGGGAAGGTGGAGGCAAGAGGATCAAGGGTTCAAGACCAACTTGAGCTACATCATGAGATCTCTTCTTTAAAAACATGCTTATAAAGATAGTGCTATGGGCTGAAGATATGGCTTAGTGGTTAAGGCGTTTGCCTGCAGTGCAGAAGGACCTGAGTTCGAGTCCCTAGTGCCCACATAAAAGCCAGATGCACAAGAGGGCGCATGCATCTGGAGTTCATTTGCAGTGGATGGAAGCCCTGGTGTGCCCATTCTCTCTTCCCTCTCTCTTTCTCTCTCTCTCTCAAATAAATAAATAAATAAAATATTTTTTAAAAAATAAAGATAGTGCTAGTTTCCTGAAGACATCTCAAACAAGCTGTTCCAAACTACAGACTGTGCTTATTTAGGGGCCAGAAAGTTTGTGACCTTGAATTTAACTGTCTTAGCATTCCTCTCTCGTCCTAAATCTAAACAGTGTATCTCACAAAACCACCTTACAATTCCATTTCTAAAAGGAAATTCTTTAAGAGAAATAAGTAAACCAACTTGCATTTAAAGCATTTATCTATTTATTTATTTGAGAAAGAGAGAAAGGGAGAGAAGGAAAGAGAGATAGAGTATTGGCACACCAGGGCTTCTTGCCACTGCACATGAACTCCAAATGCATGTGTCACTTTGTGTGCCTGGCTTTATGGGTACTGCGTAGCTGAACTCAGGCAAGTGTTGCAAGCAAGTGCCTTTAACCACTGAGCAATCTTACCAGCCCACCAGCTTTATTATTTTTTTTTAATTTAATGGTTTTGTTGTTTTTGTGGTAGGATCTTGCTCTAGCTCAGGCTGACCTGGAACTCACTCTGTAGTCCCAGACTGGCCTCGAACTCATGGCAGTCCTCCTACCTCTGTCTCCCAAGTGCTGAGATTAAAGGCATGCACCACCATGCCCAGCTATTAATGTCTAAGCTTTACTTGAATTTTAAACTTTGCTTACTCTTTTAAAATTTGTTGTAAATTGCTGTGTTTGAGCAGTGTAACTTGGATAACCACAAAATCATTTAGATATCCATTGTAAAGACACCTATGTGCAGCTCCATTTCCCAAGCATCTCTCCCAGAATGCCTAAAGTATGTACACTCCCTTCTCTCTGCTCAGTAGACTCCATCAGCTTTGCTTCACTCTGATTTGTCCTGAAATTCTTTTCTGCAGCAGAGTCAAGGCCCCCCTATCCCTAGTGGAGGTCTCTGCGTGGGGGACCTCCTCTGGCGACTGGTGGCTGGGCTGGGCTGCATCTCCCACCACTGACACACAGTGTTAGGTTGGCTCTGTTTTGAGAACTTGCCCTAGCTTCATCTGCTCCACTTCCTCCTGCATAGTTACTCCCTGACGTCATGTTACCCTGACCCTCATACTTGCTAGGGGTCTGATTCCATGGAAGCGCTTTGCATTAGAATTAGTTAATTAGAATTAGTTTTATAAACATCATCCTCACCAGCAGACAGTGAGAAATCTGAGCAGTACTTAGGTCAAGTCACCCATGCCAGGTCCCCAGCTTAGGGGAAGGTGCAGAGCTGGAAATCAAGTCTCGGGCAAGCCCATCTCTTCCCACACTGAGCGAACATGTTGCCATACTAGACCTGACAGGCCTAGACGAGACTGGACGCTCTGCGCGTCCTCAGAACTGTGAGTACTGCCCAGAAATGACTCTGGGAAATATTCTGCTTGTCTTTATTATTTTGTTGTTGTTTTATTTTTTGTTTACATGTTAAAGCAGGGTCTCGCTCTAGCCCAGGCTGACCTGGTATTCACTCTGTGGCCCAGGCTGGCCTTGAACTCATGGTAATCCTTCTATCTTAGTCTCCCACCATTCCCAACTTTGGTTTTGATTTTTTTTTAAAGGAAGTAAATTCTTTTTTTTTTTATTTATTCATTTTCAAGCAGAGAGATACAGAGATACAGAGAGAGAGAGAGAGAGAGAGAGAGAGAGAGAGTGTACAAGGGCCACCACCTTGTGGGTCTGGCTTATGTGGGTACTGGGGAATTGAACCCGGGGCCTTAGGCACTGGAGGCAAGGGCCTTAACCACTGAGCAATCTCTCCAGCCCTGGTTTTGATTTTTTGAGACAGGGTTTTGCTACATTGTTCAGGCTACCCTCAAACTTGCTATGTAGCCCAGGTTATCTTTGAACCTATAATCCTGCCTCAGCCTCCCAAGTACTGTAATTCTATGCAGGCACCTAGCTGACTCCTGGGATATAGTCGAAATGAAAACAGCAACACGTGTAGCAATATGTGTGTCTAGTCCAGCCTGGTCTCGAACTCATGGCAATCCTCTTACCACTGCCTCCAGAGTGCTGGGACTAAAGGGGTTCACCACCATGTCCAGCTTGGTTTATTTATTTATTTATTTATTTATTTATTTATTTATTTTTAAGAAACAAAGTGTAGATTACTTTTTCAAGTTAGAATGTCCTTGTCTTCTCATAGGTGTCCTACATGGAGAGCCTCAAAACAAACCCAGAGCTACAACCAAAAAGAAAGCTTAATCCTCAAAAGTATTCCACAGACCATTGGCCCTCACTTCCCCCTGGCACCCAGGGTAGAAACCTAGGCTGTGGCTTGTATCCACAAACACTGTAGTCTACTGCCAGGCCCCCCTCTGCTGATAGCATCCACTTCTGCATATCCAGGGAAGGACAGTTTCAGATTGTTTTGTCTTAAACATACATTTGTTTGCTGTATCCTTTAAATTTTTAAAAATATTTTATTTATTTTTCAAGCATAGAGATACAGAGAGAGAGAGAGAGAGAGAGAGAGAGAGAGAGATACCAGGGCCACCACCTTGTGGGTCTGGCTTATATGGGTCCTGGGGAATTGAACCCAGGGCCTTAGGCACCGGAGGCAAGTGCCTTATCCGCTGAGCCATCACTCCAGCCCTGTATCCTTTAATTTTTTTTTCAGTAAATTTCTTTTGGTTTGCTTTCTTGTTTTTCAAGGCAAGGGTCTCACTGTAGCCCAGGTTGACCAAGAACTCACTCTGTAACCCCAGGCTGGCCTTGAACTCACAGTGATCCTCTTACAAGTGTGCGTCACCACAACCAGCTAGTTTGTTTGTTTGTTTTTTAAGGCGAGGTAGGTCTCACCAGGTAACTCAAGTTGGCTAGGGACTCAACCTTCAGGTGCTGGGGATCATAGATGTGTACTACCATGGTGGTCTTTTGCTTTTTTGTTTGTTTGTTTGTTTTTGTTTTTTGAGGTAGGGTCTCGCTCTAATCCAGGCTGACCTGGAATTCACTATGTAGTCTCAGGGTGGCCTTGAACTCATGGCAATCCTCCTACCTCTGCCTCCTGAGTGCTGGGATTAAAGGTGTGTGCCACCACGCCTGGCTGCTTTTATATTTTATTTAATCAATTTATTTATTTGAGAGAGAGAAAGAGAGAGAGAGAGAGAGAGAGAGAGAGAGAGAGAGAGAGAGAGAGAGAGAGAATGGGTGCGCCAGGGCTTCCAGCCACTGCAAATGAATTCCAGACACATGCACTACCTTGTGCATCTGGCTGTACTGGGGAATCAAACTCCAGTCCTTCTGCTTTGCAGACAGACGCCTTAATCACTAAGTCATCAGCCATCTCTCTAGCCCCCTGTTTTTATTTTTGTTGAGGATGGCAACAAAGGCCTTCCTTGGGCATGCTAGGCAAGTGCTCTGCCACTGAGCTCCATCCCAAGCCCTTGATATTTTCTTAAAACTCTTATCATTAAAAGGCTAACCTCAAACCTCTTCAGATAAGCGAATCACAGTCTCTGCTGTGCTTTGTGACTGGCTTCTCATAAGCACAGATTTGTTCAGGTAGTATGTATGGGGATTTCCTTCCCTTATAAAGCTGAGTAAGATTCCACTGGCTGTTAGGCCCTATTTTGTCTGTACCAGGGCTTTTCTATCTTTGGTTCCCACCCAGTCGCTACTGTGCCCCCTGCTGGAGAGCTCCAGACCCGCCCATTCCTAGTAAAGGCTTTCTGGATGCCCTGTGCACCAGGCCTGAGGACACAGAGGTGAAGCCATCTGCCTGCTGAGATCCAGGTGTTCAGGGCCTTCCAGGGGTTCAGCGAGCTGGGCAGCTGGAGAGGCACCTCTCATCTCTGCTTGTGTGACCCTCAGCTTCCAGAAGCTGGCAGAGAACCAGGCAAAAGGGCAGGATCAGTGGACCCGGCTGTGGAGTTGCTCCATGATACTCCAGAAAGAGAGCTGGAAGAAATGACCTTGCCCTGGACTCTGAAGAGGTTCCAGCCCAGACAGCCGCTGCAGGCAGGACACCACGATCCAGAAGATACTGCTCAGGCTTGGCCTTGCAGTCTGAGGCCTCCAGGAGCCAAGGGGGAGAAGGGACTTTTAGGACTTTCAATTGCTAAGCATCTCATCAGTGCCCTCAGGCGGACATTTCACTCAAATAAACCGACTGCAGGTTGCTGTGGCGTGTGCCCTGTCATTCACAGGCAATTCAGACTCCTGCAAGGCCCTCCCTCCCAGGAGAGTCATTCCCTGCCAGCCCACCAGCGGCTGTGGGTCCCTTTCCTCAGCCTTCGGGCCAGCGCCTAACCCTCCCTGAAGCACTTTGAACGGCAGGGTGTAGCTCAGTAAGAGACAGTGCTTAGCAGGATGGAGGCCCTGGGTTTGGTTCCTCAGAAGAAAGAGAGGAAAAGAAGGCAAGAGGAAGAGGTGAAGGGAGGGAAGAATGGATGGAGGGAGGGAGGACTGCTTTGAAAAATGAAGGCCGGCTGCGGAGATGGTGCTTACTTATAAGATCTGTGGCCGGGAATTGATTCCTAAGTGCCAAGTGCACAAAATGACACCTGCATCTGGAGTTCATTTGTAGCAGTAAGAGGCTCTGGTGCACCCATACTCACTTTCTCTCTCTCAAATAAATAAACTACCCAAAAAAGGTGCTTGATGGAATGACAGCCTGGGGCCATATGAGAGGCAGGGTTGGAGAGATGAAGTCTTAGCAAGGGCTGGAGACCTGGTGACCTAGGACAGGGACAGAGGCACCTTGCTCTTCTCTACAGATTGCCTTTCCTCCCTGGCTGCCCAGGGAAATGTCTGTCTCTCCAAACAGTCCCTTAGAAGCCTGCTGGAGGCTAGGTCCCAGCCTAGTCCTAGGCTGCTCACTACCTCCTAGGAGGTGAACTGCCCTGGAAGACTGCATGCAAATGTTGGGTCCGAGGTGCCACCGGGGCAGAGGTCTGTCTGATGTCCCTCATCATCAGTTCCTGTTCTATGGCCATGAGTCCAAAGGTCACTCCTCTTTCATGGACACATTGCTCTCTCGTTCTTGATCAGTGCACTAATCCCTTTCAACATGATTCTAGATGTGCTCTCCAAATGTGAGTTCTGGCTTTCCTGACCAGATCATGGGGCAGTGGGACAGACACACCAGCCAGCCAACTCCTCCTTAGGCCACAACCCATGCTCTTGCTGGCATGACACTGAGTGACTGAATGTTCCCAGCAGCACACAGCAGCTCTTTTCTTTATATATATTTGAGAGAAAGAGAGAGAGTATACCAGGGCCTCCTGCCACTGCATACAAAATCCAGACACATGCACCACTTTGTGCATCTGGCTTTTACATGGGTACTGGAGAATCAAACCCAGGCCAGCAGGCTTTGCAAGCAAGTGCCTTTAACCATTAAGACACCTCTCCAGCCCCTCTTTCTAGCTTTTTCCTCTAACAATACACAACAGGTGCCTGAACAGCACCTTTTTGAGATGAGCAGGGGCCAGGTTCACACCAGCTTCACACTTCAGCCCTAAGGAACCTGTGAGCAGCAGTAGCATTGCTGTCCCTGCTTACAAAGGGAAGTGAAAGCTCGGATCACACATCCTGGAATACCCAGGAAAAAAATCCTTATGGACTTGCCCACAAGAAGCCAAACACCTCAGCTGAACGGGTTTGGTTGGCTGAGGTAGGGGTCAGGTGCCTCAGACACAAAGAGAACTAGCACCTGAGTTTTCCCCATCTCCCTTGGCTCACCCAGACTGTGTTCCCTGGTGGCTCAGCAGAATCCAGTGCCTGCTTCTCTCTAGCCTGGATGTATCCACATTCCTGAACGGTGGTGATAGTGCTGGTGGCAGGCCTGTGGCACATGTCCATTCCTGGAGCCTCCCTGCCTCCAACTGAGGACTGCCAAGGAAAGCCACAGGAGTGAGGGAAATCACCAGAGAGACCTTGAGCAGAGCAAGACAGCAGAGGTGCCCTGACCAGCCTCTCTAAGGTAATGTCTGCTAACACCTCACCTCTCTAGTGTATGGAAAAGGGAAGAGGGTGCACTGTGAGGAGCCCTAGGTGCAGGATCCATAATGGGGACCATTCAAAGGAGCCAGACCTGGCAAAGCCTACTCCAGGTAGGTTGGGGACCCCCAGCTGGAAGACTGGGTTTCCAGGGCTCCAGGCACTCTGGGGGCCAATGCGCCATCCAGTAAGAAGGCTTGAGCCAGTGGTCCCAAGAGAGGTCCTTGGCCCTGAGTGGCAGAGCCTGGTTTCCTCCGGGGAGGGTAGGGGGCCAGAGTGAGGCCCAGAGCATACAGATGGAAAATTCAAGGCAAATGCAGGCCAACCCCTGAGAGGAGGTAAGGACAGAGGGGCTCTGGCCTGGTGCTGGGAGTTAGGTGGGGCCACCTTCCCCTCTGTAGCCCTGTGTGGCTCCAGTTCTCCTGGAAGCACTCCAACCTCCCTCAGGAGACATTCACTAGCAAGAAATGGTCTAGCCCAAGGGAAGCTGGTCTGAGCTGGATGGCCCCTGTCCCACTCTGCGCTCACCTAAGGGGAGCCAAGCTCTCCAGCTTCTCTGAGGACTGTCCACCTTCTGCTGAGGACATTGACCACCACCCCTCTTCCTCTGTCCCTGCCTTCAGATGGTAGCCTTGGTATGTTCTTGAATGAATCGATGGCTTGAATACTCAACCATCTGCTTAGCTGCCCCTCCTTAAAACACTGGCACATCAGCACCTACACTGTGTAGCTGTGTAGGCCTGGCACCAGCTGCGGCCCTGCTGCCTGCTCTGCAAGCCCACATGCATGCCATTTGCACACACTGCCAGGTTAGACCTCTCTGTGCTTCCACTTCATGGTCTGTCATGACGGGTACCAACAGCCTCGCAGCCGCTCACTTGAAATCAGACACTAAGGAGCCCCTAGCACCCACCTGGCCTTCTGATTCCTCCCATGCTGACCACATCAGACAGGAAGCAGAGCCCAGTGCCCAGGTGCCCATGTGATTGTGCTCATGCCCAGCTCCCAACAAGGCTTAAGCTCTGACTAGACCCTGGGAAAGACTGGGAGGATTTGAGGCACCGCTCAGCACGCTAATCTTGAGCAGGCAATCAGTAGAGATGGCGCCCGGCTTGTCAAGCACATCACTGGCATCTTTGTCAGCCCCATCTTATAACTTGATCACCTTTAAAATAGGCCCGTAACTGGGGCTGTAACCTCATAGGTTGGCTGAGAACTGGGACAAGAAGATACCCCATCACCTGACTTGGGGGGCCTACCTGAGGGCAGGGCAGAGGTGGGGGGACATTGGACTGGAATGCAGTTTCCTCTAGGTGCAGATGGGGCTGGGCCAGGAAGGGGGATGGGGTCTGGAAGCAGTGGGAGTTCTATCACCAATCCTTGGTCTCAGCCACTATTAACAGGGACACGTTAATGAAAATTCACACCCGGGTGCTAATAAACAGAGAGCTCTTCGGAGAAGAGCCCCTGGGCAGGGAAGGAGGCTGGCCAGTGAGCTCTACTTATCTGTGAAAAGACTTGCTAATAACTTTAATTCCCCATCCTAAACCATTGCTCCTTTACCATGCAAATAGATTTTCTAAACTGAGTTGGCTCCAGTGCGTAGACTTCCCTCCCAGAGTTGGGAGGGGAGTGTCAAAATGGGGCAGAGGTACCAGGAAAGTGGGTGACCCCCCACCAGGAATCACCTTCGGATCACTTTCTCTGTAGCCCAGCATCAGCTATGTTATGCCCTGCTTAGGCCTGGACTCCTGAGCCAAGAGCAGGGCCCTGACCCCACTCTGCATGACTGCTCCCACCCATGCCCGAGTCACCAGAGCACTAGAAATGGTCCCCAAGGTGATTTCAAACAAAATGGATGTGGAGGTCTGGGATGGATGCAGTGGTGAGCAAGGAAAAGGAATGAAGTTGAGATTGTGGACAGCCTGAGTGAGCTTAAAACACAGCCGGAAGGCCACGCCTTATGATTCCCTTATACGAAATGGAACAGGCAAATTTCACTAGAGATATAAAGGGGGTGTGGGGGGGGCTGGGGAAATGAGTGACACCAATGACTTTTTTTTGGAGGTGATGAAAATATTCTAAAATTAGTGCGGAAGGTGCGCAACTTTGAATATGCCCAAATCATTGAGTTGTGTCCTTGAAAATGAAGCATGGAAGAAGGCACATGTGCTGATGCACACCTGCACTCCGAGCACCCAGGAGCGGGAGGCCAGCCTGGCTCAAGCTCAAGAAACAAAAGTGAAATAAAAGAAACCTCGAATTTTGTAGTGTGCATTATATCTTCATAAAGGGTTTATTAAAACAAACCTACTAAGCCCCACATTTTGGATGCTTGAGGAGGGGAGAGCTAGGTGTCCCTAGCGACCGCTTAGCAGAGACTGCAAGCCTCAAGACCACCCCTCCAGAGTCAGCTGTTCTCCAGACCCCCTGATCTGGCTCTTGCTGGCCTCCAGGCTGCACTCTCCCCACTGTAACCCCTGCTCTGAATCCCACCAGGGCAGCTCACCAACCGGTGGGCCCCTTACCTCACCCTAGCTAGGCTTCCAGGAGCTGTGCTTGCATAAACTTGGGGTTCACCCGCTGACATCATCTATGTCTCCAAGCCTTATTAGAGCAAAGCCAGGAGACTGCAGGTGGCCAGGAAGCTCCAGCACAAGGGGAATGGGGCCTGGGAAATGAGGACTCCAGGCCCCGGGAAGAATGGAGCTGAGCACTCCAACTCCCAAGTCCTGCGTGGGCTTAATTCCTGACCCTTACTCTTCTGTAAAATGGGAGCTGTATTTTCTGCAGAAGTTTTTGGTTTTATCCAGTTCACCAGGTTCACACCCCATCCCACCCCACCCTTCCGGTGTAGATGTGACCAGGGTGAAGGGCTCTGAGTCTGGGTTTAAGAGCTGAAGATTATGACTCCCTCCCAATTCCACATAGAACTGTCTACAGCTGTAACCCTCAGCACTCGGAAGGCTGAGAGAGGGTCGCTGAGAATTGCTGCCACCCTGGGCTGCACAGTCGGAGACCTGACTCAAGGGCGGTGTGGTAGATGGCTCAGCGGTTAAGACGCATGCCTGCAAAGCCCAAGGCGACCCGTGTTCGATTTCCCAGTACCAACGTAAAGCCAGATGTGGTGCATGCGTTGGGAGTTCATTTACAGCGGCGAAGGACCCTGGCGTGCCCATTCTCTCTCTTTCTCCTGTCTCTGCTTGCAAATAAAAAATTTTTAAAAAGGAAAAAGCGTCAAGTGGTTCAGTAGTTTATTCACAAATAAATAAATACACACCAGACAGAACCTTCTGCCCGCTTCAGAGCATCTACCCTACGGGTTCACCCCTTGGGCCGCAGTGAGGACTGACTTCACCCTTGGGATGCCCGCCCCAGCGTCGCCGGTTCGGTTCCTCCTCCAGGGAAGACAAGCCAATTCGCTTCGGGGGTGGTGAGGCCGAGACAGTCTCTGCTCAGACAGGGAAGTCGCCCGTTGTTCCTGGACGGCTCAGGCTGGCGTCCACTCCTGGAGCGAGAGGGGCATCCAGGTCTCCAGCAGGGCCAGGACGTCGCTGCTGAAGAGCTGCAGAGAGAGCAGAGAGCGCAGCCGTCCCTCAGC
The DNA here is from genome assembly GCA_004024765.1 of Zapus hudsonius. Taxonomy (NCBI): domain Eukaryota; kingdom Metazoa; phylum Chordata; class Mammalia; order Rodentia; family Dipodidae; genus Zapus; species Zapus hudsonius. The sequence continues at coordinate 30,920 of PVHP010006375.1, read as the reverse complement.
GCCCGCCCGCTCGGCCGAGCGCGGGCTCCCGCCGCCCGCGGCCTCCCGGGGCTGCTCGGGGCGCCCGGGCCGGCGGCTGCGCGCTGGGCTTCCCCACGGTGATCTAGCTGGGCGGGCCGGGCTACTGACCGGGGAAGGGATCGGCCCCGTCGCCGGCTCCGGGGACGCCCTCTCGGCGTAGGGCTCCCGCGCGTCCCGGGATCCAGGGCCGGCGGGCGGGGACTCCCACGACGCCCCGCCGCAGGCGGCGGAGCCCAGGCCGGGGCCGCCGTCGGGGCAGAGCGGGCAGCCCCGAGGAGACCCCGCGTCCACGCGCCGCCGCCGCCGGCGCCGCAGGCTGTCCTCGCTGAGGCCCAGCACGGCCGACAGGTGGCCGATGTAGCGGATGGCCAGGCGCAGGGTCTCGATCTTGGTGAGGCTCTGGCCGGCCGGGACCACGGACGGCGGCAGGAACCGGCGCAGCTCGTGCAGCGCGCGGGCGAGCGTGCGCATGCGCAGCTTCTCGCGCTCGCTGGCGCTCTGCCGCTGGCCGCCGTCCAGGCGGCCGCCGCGCGCGCCGCGCCTCCCCGGGGTCCCCGCGCGCCGGGCCGGGCGTGCGCCGGGCCGCTCGGAGGTCGGCGGCGGGGCCGCGTCTAGGATCCGGGAGGCGGCCAGCGGCGCGGACAGCGGCTGGGCCATGGCTTCGAAGGCGCGTCCCTGCGTGCGTGCGTCCGTCCGTCCGTCGGTCCGCCCGCCCGCCGCTCTTTTATCCCGGCCCAGGTGCGAAGCGGCCCCTCAGGCCGCATCAGCACATCAAAGCGGCCCGGGGGGCCGGGCATGACCCTGGGCGACCCTCGGTGCGCAGAGCCGGAAGCCCAGCTCCCTCCCGGCTTTGGAGAACTTGGGCAGATCTCAATTTTTCTCTTGCAATTTTCAAGTGTCATTAAGTATAGAACGAGTTTCGGTGAAATTGTAACGACGTCTTGTGAAAACACTTAAACGTCATGATATGGTAACCATCTTCAGGGACCGAAATGACCTCCATTGTCCTGAAGGCTTGTAAAATGTGCCATCATGATTGCCAGCTTTTTCTAAGTTTCTGCAGAAACATATTCAGATAAGCAGATTAATTGGCTGGCTTTTCTCTTTTTCTTTTCTTTTCTTGTCTTTTTCTTTTCTTTCTTTCTTTTTTTTTTGTTGTTGTTGTATATACTGTGTTGGCGAGGGAGAGACAGAGACAGAAAGAAAGAAAAACCAGAGAGAGAGGCGAGCTCTCCGGTGGAAAGCCAAAGCTGGGAGCCTTGGACAGAAGTGAGTGAAGCAGGGAAGTCCAGGGAGAGATGAGTAGGGAGAGCAGAGGAAGAAGAGAAGAGTATCTCGGATCATCTGGGAGTGCCTGGCTGAAGTTGAGCAAATCTGTGACAATTTTAAGTGAAGAGTGACATTTTTTAGGGCAAATGGACTCATTGTACAGCCAGTACTGAGGCTCAGTCATCACCCTGAAGGTGCAGGACCTTAGGTGTTTGAGAAAGCAGGTAAAGGTGGGAAGGAGAGAGAGAGAGAGAGAGAGATGGACAGACAATGGGGAGAGAGAGGGAGAGAGAGGGAGAGAGAGAGAGAGAGAGAGAGGAAGGGAGGGAGAGAGTCAAGACATGCCCGAGGCGCCCCTCGGGGTGTGTCTGGCCAGAGAGAGAGACCCAGAGGTGCCGGGAGCATGTCTGTCCCAACACCTGGGGTGAGCCCAGAAGCGGGCCGTGGGGTGCAGCCTGGCGTGCTCGGCTTAGAGAGAGGCAGGAGCCGAGATCAGGCTAACCCGAGAGAGAGAGAGAGAGAGAGAGAGAGAGAGAGAGAGAGAGAGAGAGAGAGAGAGAGAGAGAGAGAGAGGGACACTCTCTGAGAGCGAGAAGAAGGGGAGGCATCTAGGTGCTCCAGAGGGAGAGACAGTGAGACAGAGAGAGCTGGCTGGCTTTTCTTAATTTTCTAACACTTAAATATCCAAGTTGCATGCTGGGCAGATATCCAGGCTGGCACCAGCAGAGTCATTCCCTCTAAATGTGACAGGACTGGGCGGGGGCTCTTACAAACCATCTCAGCCAAATGTGACAGGGCTGTTATCTGGCAGGGGGAGAGGTGAGCCTGCCCCCCCCTTCTGACGGCACAAGAACGGACATGGTCTCTGGGTCAACTCGTCTATCAGTGGTGTTTGCCACTTCGAACAGGTTTGCCAATGAACTTGGAACGATGAGGAAAAAACACCCGACAAAATTCAACAGCCCTGAGCAGGGCATAGCTGTGTACCTCTGTGATCCGGAGTTCAAGGCCAGCTGGGGCTACGTGAGACACAGTCTCAAAATAAATAAATAAATAAAGAGACATCTACAAACCGGATAATGAAAATGTGGTGCATATACACAGTGGAATTTTATTCTGCCACAGAGAAACACGAAATTTGTAGGAAAATGGATGGAAATGGACGATATTAAGCGAAAACCCAGGCACAGGACAGGAAAAGAAATCTGTATATTCCCTCACATGGGGTTCCTAATTTCTAAGTGTTAAATATGTGTATGAAGGAGTAAATGTGGGTAAAGACCAGGAAATTGAAAAATATAAGAGGCTTTAAAGCGAGGAGCATGGGGAGGACCATCCATGGGACAGTGGAATGGAAGGGAAGGGATAAGGGAGGTTGGGTTTAGGAGAATCAACTAAAACATAATATTAAGAAAGTTTTGCTTTTTTTGAGGTAGGGTTTTGCTCTAGTCCAGGCTGACCTAGAACTCACTCAAGTCACAGAGATCCTCCTACCTCTGCCTCCCCAGTGCTGAGATTAAAGGTGCGTGCCACCATGCCCGGACTGTAAGCTAATTTTATTTATTTTTTTATTTGTAAGTGAGAAAGATGGAGGGAGAGGGAGAGAGAGAGAGAGAGAGAGAGAGAGAGAGAGAGAGAGAGAGAGAGAGAGAGAGAGAGAGAGAATGGGTGTGCCAGAGCCTCCAGCCACTGCAAACAAACTCCAGATGCATGTGCCGCCTTGTGCATCTGTGGGTACTGGGGAATCGAACCTGGGTCCTTAGGCTTTTCATACAAGTGCTTTCACCACTGGGCCAAAATTTAAAATATTTTGATTGGCGAGCAGAGAGAGAATATGGGCACACTATGATCCTAACCTCTTGCAGTTAAACATACTCCAGACACATGCTCCGTTTTGTGCATCTGGCTTTATGTGGGTACCTGGGAATCTAACCTGGGTTTTGCAAACACACACCTTTACTGCTGAGCCATCTCTCCAGCTCTGTAATATCATTTTCAAAAAGAAAGCTACATATCCAGCTGGTTGGGGAGGGGAGAAGGGGAGCATCGAAGAATTGGGGATAACAACTCATTGTTTGCCCACTAAATAATGTAACTCATGAAAAAAAAAAAAAGCTACAAAGACCGTACAGGTAGTATCATAGGAAATAGTGACAAGCTGCAACGGATCAGGTGAGGGGTCTGCTTTTTCTGCTGGTTTGGTTTTTCTTTTGGTGTCTTTGTTTTACTTTAATATTTTTATTCATTTGCAAGGGGACAGAGAGAGAATATGAATGAGAATATTCCAGGGCCTCTTGCCACTGCAAATAAACTTCAGACAGTGCCACCTTTACGTGGGGACTGGGGAATTGAACTCCAGCCATTAGGCTTTGCAAACAAGTGCCTTTAACCACTGAGCCATCTCTCCAGCCCTTTGTGTTTTCTTGAGAGAATTATCTCACCCTGTAACCCAGGCTGGCCTACACTCCGGGCCCTTCTACCTCAGGTGCTAGGATTACAGACATGAGCCACCACACTTGGCTTTGAGGATGTTTTCACCACACCTGTGCCACATTCTGTTGGATGGAGGGTGTCGCTTGTGAAATAAATACATCTTGGAGAAGACGAAATAAAGTGATCCCTACTTACATACAACATGCTTGCCTCAAGGAGCTGGGCATGGAGGCACATACCTGTAGTTCATTAGCTTTTGAGAGATGAAGGCAGGAGGATCAGGAGTTCAAAGCCAGTCTGGGCTACATGAAACCCAGTCTCAAAAAAAGTTTTAAAAATTTTAAAAAGTCAGACCAGGTGTGGTGGTGCATACCTTTAATCCTAGCACTTGGAAGGCAGAGGTAGGCGGATCAATGTGAGTTCAAAGCCAGCCTGGGTCTACAGAGGGAGCTCCAGATCAGCCTGGGCTAGAGACCCTACCTTGAGAAAAAAAAAAAAAAAAGGACTCAATTTGGGGCTGGAGAGATGGCTTAGCATTAGGTGCTTGCCTGCAAAGCCTAACAACCTGGGTTCAAGTCCCCAGTACCCACATAAAGCCAGATGCACAAACACAGACTTCATGCATCTGGAGTTTGTTTGCAGTGGCGGGAGGCCCTGGTGTACCCATTCTCTATGTGTGTGTGTGTGTGTGTGTGTGTGTGTGTGTGTGTGTGTGTGTGTGTGTGTGTCTCAATCTGTTTGAAAATAAATAAAAATATTTTTAAAGCTTTTTAAAAACAACAACAAAAAGGGGGTACAGTGTTGCACGACTTTAATCCCAGCACTGGAGTGGCCAAGGTAGAAGGATCACTGTGAGTTTGAGGCCACCCTGAGACTACAAAGTGAGTTCCAGGTCAGCCTGGGTTAGAACAAGACCCTACCTCGAAAAACAAAACAAGACAAAAAGTCAGGTGTGGTAGCACAGGCCTGTAATTCCTGCTTCTTGGGGGTGAAGGTAGGCAGATCAGAAGTTCAAAGCTTGCCTGGGCTAAAGAGTGAGTTCAGAGCCAGTGTGGGTAACTTAGACCCTGTCTCAAAAAATACAAAGAGGCCTTGGGACGCAGCTCAGTGGTAGAGCACTGCCTTGTCTGCCTGGCCCCTCAGGCATCCGAGTTGATGCCCTTGACCAAGTGGGTTCTTCATGCTGACACTCTGCCTCCTGCAGCTCTACCATGAAGTCCCTGGTATCTGGCACTGGCACTGCATCTTCACCTGTTTCTTCTTCAAAAGGAATGGCACCTAGTCTGCCAGTGCCAGGGGCTTGGTGTTTTGCAGTCTCTGGCGCTGAGAGACTGGTGGGTGATTGTTTTCTTGCAATGAAGACCACATGGTTCTCTGAGCATCTCTGCCCACCATCATCCCCTGGCCTTGTCTCTGTCTCCTACTGCCCTTGGCCTCTTCTAATACCCCCCCACAGTCCTTCATAGAAGACCCACACCCATGGTCACATGAAGAGTACCTGTCTCCCTGGGGTAGGCACAAGGCAAAAAGCCCACACCCTGTCCCCTTGCCTGTGTGCCTGGCCCAAGAGGCCCTGCAGCTGCTCAATGTCTGCCCCTTCTGGACCTGAGCAGATGGATGTCTTCATCCAGATCTGGGCAGAGAACCTGGCATGGAAGTCCAGAGATTGGACCTCTTGGATGGTGCTGGAACAAGCAGTCAGAACTGGCGGTGTGTTATAAGCTAGGATGAGAAGGAGAGGTGGGGTCTCAGCTCTGGGCACTCTTCCAAGTATTCAAGACACCATCCAATCATGTGATTGTGATGTCACACAACCCAAAGTTGAGACAACCTAGGACTAAAATCTTGTCTTATTTTGTCTTTATTTGCAAATATAGTGAGTGTCCATAGTTTACCATTCAAAGAAGGCATCCAGGTTCAGAGTATGTGAGGAGGCTCTTCAGGCTGCCCCGAGGCTTCCATCTGCCTGCTCCAGGGGAAGCCAGCATCGCTTTGTTAACAGTGCTTTGAAGAGAATTTATTTTATTGGGTTCAAAATCAATTAGACAAAATTTGTTAACAGTGCTTTGAAGAGAATTTAGTTTATTGGGTTCAAAATCAATTATGTTTGGACAAGAGGCCATGGATGTGGGAGGCACACTTGGTATGTTGAAAACATTTTGCCTGAGAATTCTCAGAACTGAAACCCAATAGTTAAAACTGATAAGGCACATGGGAGCCCCAGGAGTTTGGAACAGGCGAGAGACACTGAGGGGAGCAGGATAAGATGGCTGGTGTTGGGGATGAGAGACAGGGACCAGTGAGGAGACAAAGTGCTCATAAAGATGGAGAGAGAGAGAGAGAGAGAGAGAGAGAGAGAGAGAGAGATTGAGAGAAGGTGCAAATGGGAAGTCCTACCTGTAACCCCTTCCCTGAAGGCTTCAGTCCTCAAGGCTAACAAATTGGAAGAGCCACGTGGAGTCCTGCCTCTGGGGTCTCTGGGAAAGTTGATGCAAGCGCTGCCTCTGTTTCCCTCTCTCCCTCTGCCCCTTTGATCTCCTTATCTGGCCAGCCTCGGCAGAGTTAACGACTTCTGCAGTCCGCAGGGCCCACACTCCCTCCTGCTGGGCCAAGGCCTTCACACTTTTGGGGCCTGTGTTTTGACAAGTGCCAGAGCCGGTGGCTTTTGCTCCCCTGGCCCGAGCCTCTCCTTGCTGCCAATGTGTAAGGCTGGGAAATGGGGTCTTGTGGCCGCCCCACCAGAACAGAGGTGAGAGTTCAAGCTTCTGCCAGGTGGAAGGCAGGCAGGGCAGGGTGGACCCTCTCAGCTAAGGCCTCAGCCTCAGCATCCGTGCTGAGCACCCCCATCTCACCCTCAAGCACTGTACCTCATCGCCACCCCCAGCCCCTCTGATGGGGGAGTGCTAATCAAAGGTGCTATGCAAAGCTAATCCCCAATTCTGCTGGAGCCACAGGCCCACTTGTTCCTACTGCCAGCCTGCTGAGCATCAGGGCTCACCCCTAATTTAGGAGTCCCAGGAAGCCAGGGCTCTTCCTCCACACCTCAGCACCAGCCCTTCCGGGGAAAGGTTGCCACTGCTTCATCAGCTAGCTTGGCTCCCCCTCTGGACTGTGGCCAGTGTGTGGCTTTGGCACCCCGCCCACCATCTCTGGGCCTCAGCTCTGCTTCTGAGCCATGGGAAGATGACCCACCATACTGCATGGAACTTGGCCTTTTAGTCTGTCACTGCTCCTCTCATGTACTATGTGATGAGGTGAGGCAGAAGCTGGCTCCTGTCACACAGCTAGGAGGGACAGCACCCTGAGCCTCAGCCTGTCCTGCCCTTTCCCCCTCTGAGTCTCCTCAGGAGGATGTGAGCAGCTAGCTACCCTTGAGGGATGGAGAGAGAGAGAGAGAGAGAGAGAGAGAGAGAGAGAGAGAGAGAGAGAGAGGCCCTCAAGACTTCACATCCCAGAGACCTGAGGGGAGTGGGAGGAAAAGGGTTTCCGGGACTTCATGGGACCAGCATCCTTCATCCTTGAGGACGGAGCCTGAAAATCCAGGTGTGATTAAAAAAAAAAAAATGAAGTCTCAAACCAGGAGTGATGGCACACTTCTTTAATTCCAGCACTTGGGAGGCAGAGGCAGGTGGATAAACATGAGTTCGAGGCCAGCCTGAGACTCCATAGTGAATTCCAGGTCAGCCTGGGCTGGAGTGAGACCCTACCTCGAAAAACCAAAAAAGAAAAAGAAGCCTCATAATTATGAAGCCGTGCCCCCTATGCAGAGCTAGAAAAGGCCTGGAGAGCATCAGCCGGCTCCCCACCCTTGAGTCACGCCAAGAGGAGGCAGGACACAGCTACCCAAAGAAGCCCCTTCCCCCTGCCTGCTCCTCCTTCCTCATCGGCCTCTGGGCTCCCAGGGGAGCGCTTTCCAACCATCCCGATCTGCCCCTCTCCTCACACCTTTAATTCCTGGAGCCGCTGAGCTGGCACACCATATGGAATCGATTATTCTGGACCCGAGATAATCTGATTATCTGGCCGTCGGGCCAGTTGGATGCCCAGCCAGTGGCAGTCACGGCGGCAGAGGGGAGATGAGGAGGGAGGGGGTGGGAAGAGGAGAGAGAGAGCTGGCAGATTCCTGAACAGCTCAAGAGGAAGTTCCAGAAGCCGTGTGTGTGTGTGTGTGTGTGTGTGTGTGTGTGTGTGTGTGTGTGTGTGTGTGTGTGTATCCGAGACTGGCTGATAACGCTGGGAGGAAGTCTATAGCACCTCCCCCTCTCAGGATACTATGATTATGCTCCCTTGCTTCATTCACCCAGATAAGTGGGAGTGAAAAGTGGAGAAACGGAATCAGCCCAAAACAGATGCGAACATGTGTGAACGCCTCGCGTCCTCCATCTGGAAATGGATCAGACACCAACAGTCTCTGCTGAGACGCCCTGGGAGCTGCACTTGCTTCTCCCAAAAGACTTGACCCTCGGGCTTCCCTGCATCCTAAAATTCTCACTCGTGCCAGCAGAGGGCGCTACCTAATCACCGGGAAGCTATTTATTTTCCCTTTCGAGAGTCAGGGTCTCCATATGCAACCCAGCATGGCCTCAGACTAAAGTGTGTCTCAGTTAACCAATACTGATCTCACTCTCCGATGGAGATTCTGTTTGTATTTTTCACAAGGCAGTGAGAGAGCTCTGGTCATTATAACTCCACCAATGAATTGCTGGCCGAAGGCTGAAATCCCAGCAAGAGATGAAGCACCCCAGACCTATCATGAAACTCTTGAGACATTGGTGGGGCAAGAAAGAGACCTATAACCACAGCCCATCAGTCATCCCAGGATAAGTCAGAGAGACAGACACCAACGACTTCCAACACGTAGAGTAGAAGCACAGAGACTCTTAAGGTCACAACAACAATGAAACAGACTTAAAACTCACCCTTCCATGACTCAGGGAACTGAGCGGAAAAGGGGGTGGAAAGATTGTAAGAGCCATGGTGGAAGAGATTACCCAGAGACATTACACGTCTCAGCTACAATACAAAAAAGGGGGGGCAACCTTGTTGCCTCCTGTGTTATCCATAACCCCTTGCCACATGGATGGATCCCGTGTGCCCACCGAGGAGGATACCCAGTGGATTGGGGACAGGAAAGGAGGAGGGAAATGGGAATATAAGCACAATATTTGCTCAATCAATGTATTTAATTTTGGACAAAAAAAATAAAATTAAAACAAAAAAAAAGCCCGTGCTGGCCTTGAACTTGTGGCGCTCCTCCTGCCCCAGCCTCCAGAGCTTACAGCTGTGTAGCACCACGGGAACTCTGAACCTGAGCTGGGGGCAGACCTTCCTCCAAGCACTAGATTTTTTTCCTGAGACTAGATTCTTAACCCAGGCTTGGCCCTGCCTTCAGGTGGGGTGGAGGGTGTTGGGAACAGTGTGGATGCTGTGCCTGTGAGATGCACAACGTGAACCTGTTTACTCATTTCAAAAATATTATTTATTTATTTGAGAGAGAGAGTATGAGAGACAGAGGCAGACAAAGAGAGAAAGAGAATGGGTGCGCCAGGGCCTCCAGCCACTGCAAATGAATTCCAGACACATTTGGGTCCTGGGGAATCGAACTCTGGCCTTTCTGCTTTGCAGGCAAATGCCTTAACCACTAAGCCATCTCTCCAGCCCTGTTTGTTCATTTTCCCACCAGGATTAAAAAAAAGTGTTTATGTGCAGAGACACAGCAAAAGGCAAGGCCAGGGGAAAGAAGAAAAGAGAGATGGGGCGGGAGTGCACACACAGCTCTGGGTCCAGCCAAAGCGGAGGAAGCTGGGCTGGTGGTACAGGCCTGTAAGGATCAGGAATGCAAAGCCAACCTCTGCTACATAGCGATGTTGAAGCCAGATTTGTCTACAAGAGACTGTATCTGAAAGAACAAAAACAGGGGCTGGAGAGATGCTCAGTGGTTAAGACACTAGCT
>PVHP010006375.1:10919-21144 GCA_004024765.1 Zapus hudsonius | reverse complement strand
TGGCTTACGGACTCAAGGGGAGACTCCATCCAAACGATGGCATGAGCAGAGGGCAGGACATCACCTCCGCCACAGCACTGCAAACAGCGGCAGGAAGGTGTGCCAAACTCTGGCAAGGGGAAGCTGGCTTATAACCCCATAAGCTCGCCCCCAACAACACAGCTTCATCGAGGTTGTAAAACCCAAACTGCCATCAGCTGAGGATCTATCTATCAGAACACATTCAATTGTTTGTGGGGGACACCTGTATCAAACCATGACAACCTGCTAAAAGGGGAAGAAGTACAAAGGGTGGAACCCTGCACCCCATGTTGCCCCATAGGCAGAGAGCAAATAGAGCAAGGACTAGAGCTGAGACCAGCCAGATGATGACCAGAGAAGGGACTCAGGGCAGCAGCATTATGTGCTAAAGACTGAGAATCGGATGGACCCAGCCCTCTGCTCGAGAGGTCCTTTCCAATGCCCAGGGAGCATGGCCCATCTCAGACTCCGAAAGGGCACAGGACGGCAGGTACCTGGCTGAGACACTCCAGGCATGAGGCACATGCCACTGGCTTCAGCACCCCTTTCGGGGGTTTGACAGGCTTCAAAACAGCCTTGCGGGTACCTTTCAGGCCGTTCCCTTGCCAGGAATCTGTCCTGATTAGAAAACAGTAAAAACACAGGTGTGGACATGCTGCTGAGTGACAAACCCAGATGCAGAAAGATCCATTTGCTATAACACCACAGATCTGAGCAAAACCAAGACACCCCAAACCTGAAAAACAGCTCTCTGCAGGAAGTTGTATTGATAGCATGAACTATGCAAGGGCCTCTGGTGTTTATGTGCATGAATACCTAGACAGAGAAAGGCCTCAAGGTGCTCACCCAGTACTGTCATGTGTGCAGACAGCACAGGGAGGTGCCCTACAGCTCTGGTTTCCACCCCAGCACCACACAATTAGACGTGGTGGTGCACACTTTTAATCCCGGCACTCAGGTCTCAGAGGCAGGAGGATCTGGAGTTCAAGACGATCCTCAGCTACATTATGGAGCCAGCCTGGGCTCACTGATACCCGGTCTCCAACAACAGAACAACTGAGCATGATGGTGCATACTTGTAACCCAGCAGTTGGGAAATAGAGCAGGAGGATCGAGGAGCTCAAGGCCAGCCTGTCTCAAGAAACCAATCAACTTGGGCAGAGGAGATGGTTCAGTTAAAGTGTTTATTGTACCAGCACAAGGACCAGATCTCTGGAGCCCACAGGAAAGAAAGCCAGGTGTGAGCTCGTCCAGTTGAGTCCATAGCTCTGGGTTCAGTGAGAGGCCCTGTCTCAGGAAAGTGGAGTGATTGAGGAAGACACCTGATATTCACCTCTGACCTTCACATGCACATGCATTCACGTGTGTCCACGCACATAAGCATATATCCACACTCGCATACATACCACACACACATATATATGTCAGGGAAAAAAACTAAGAAAGGAAGGAAGGGAAGGGAAGGAAGAGGGGAGGGAGGGAGGAAGGGAAAGAGAAGGGAAAGGAAAAAAAATCCAAGAGAAACCACTTGAAGGGCCTCCACACTTAGTTGACGTACTGATGGAGCTGCCCAGGGGAGGTGACCCAGGTGACTCTGGATGCAGAGGTGGGGGCCTCAGTGCTTCCCTTTGGGTCCCTTCTCTTTCTGGATCTTTAAGGTTCATAAATCACACAGGTAGAAGAAAGGAAGGACGGGAGGAAAGGATGGAGGAAGGGAGGGACAACACTACAGCCCCCTCCCCAGGCAGCTCACAGCCCAAGAGGTGAGGCTGGAGCCCCCTGTGGCTTTGGAAATCAGGCCAAGAGGCTGGCTCTTCTGCCCAGATCCTGGGTGGCTGGGATGCACGCACGTATGTCCACTCTCTTCTTGTCTTTCAAGAAAGCAGCTGGCTCAGAGGGCACCTGTGAGACAGGCAGGTGCTGAGACCGGCCCCATCCTCACCCATCCCATGCTAGAGATGAGACTCAGCTTGCCTGCGCCCTAGATGCCTCTCCTGTGCCTTGTGCTCCTGCAGTGGGGGGTGGGGAGCTCTGCCTTCGGGTTAGAGGAAGGCAGAGATGGACGGCTCCCGTGATGCATGGGACCCCAGCCCCTCAGGGATTCTCCAGCCCACAGCAGTTATAGCCACATCCATCTTGTGGCTGGGGCCCAAACCCCTGCCCTACCTCAGTGCGCTCAGCCCCTGCTGCTGTAAGCGCAGGCCCCTGCCTACCGCCCTTCCTCTTCCAAATCCTCTCCGTCCTCAGAATTCCTGTGGATCTCTAAGCTTTTCTGAGTCCAAGATCTCTACCAAGTAGGTCATCCCTCGTGCCAGCTCCATGCCCACCTGCTTGTCTACACCGTCCCCCTTGCTCCAACTCTGGGGTTTTAGAGCCCCTGGCATTTTCCTACCTTGCCCTGGCTCCCATGGCCTGGGCTTTTTCTCTACCAGAAACCACTCTACATGGAGAAAACACACAATTTCAGGCCCTCCTTTCACCTGAGGACCTGCCCTGATTGACCTCTCTGGTTTTAGGGGCACCTAGCACACCCCCTGATGCGGTCTTTCTCCTCCTCCAATGTTAGAGCAGGACGTGTGCCCCTCAGTGGGTGCCCTGGTGCAATATATAGTCTGTAGCTGGAAGCCAGACACCATCGGGTTAAATTATGACTCTTGGCGCCCTAGGTGAGAGATGGCACCTTTCTGGGCATGTCTTCATCTGAGCAAGGACGGCTGTACAAGCTGTGCCATGGGCCTTGAGCTCAGAGGTGCTTAGAAGACAGGCCTGTATGAAACCCTGGCAGGGACACCCTCCAGGGTTTCTTCTGTAACCTTGCCCTGGTGGCTGGTCTTGGTGCCTTTCAATTATGCCTGTGGTGCTCTGCCTGGCCAAGCCTTGTCATCAGGTGCCAAGCTGTACTCAGCGTCATACATGAGCCCCCTGGATCAGGAGACCTTGGCTCAGGGTTTTGCTACTCCTTCTATCCTTGGCCAAAGAACAAGGGCTCTGCCTTTACTTTCCCTGCCCCCCCCAAGTCTTCTTCTCTGTGGCTTCAGGCCTCTGCCGCTGTTTTGGAGGCCCCTGCACACTCCTGTTCCCAAGTCAACACCTTCCACCCCGAGGGAGGCAGCCTTCTTGTGTCAACAGTCAGCCAAGAGGTGTGAAGGTAGCCAGTGGCCTGACCCACGGGAGGCTCGGCTGGCCCTCTCCACTGGCTGGTAATGAGAATACCACCAGGCCCTGGAGCCCCTGCCCACCTGCCCATCCTGCACCCTCCTGCTCTTCTCCTTTCCCACAGCCTGACACCCTGGGGCTGGGGGTGAGGAAGAGACCACTCACGGGGAAGGCAAGAAGGCAGGCCTGTGGCCAGAGGCCAGGCCTCAGTGTGTCTTCGGCTCCCCTGGACCTGTTCCTAGGGCCCTGGGAGAAGCTGGCAAATTTCTGGGAGCAGCTGTTGGGAGCTGTGCTCAACCACCAGCTGCAAGCTGGGCACCTACCCACCAACGCTCCCTGGATGACCAGGGCTGAATGAGCACCTGGGTACTCGAGGCAAAGTGCTGGAAGGTTGATGGGGTGGGCGGAATGGAGGCCTTGTCTCTCCACTGATGGCAGCGCTGACACAGGCTGCCTACCTCACAGCACCAAGCTTCCTCGTGCCACGTGGGCAAAGGTGGCAGCGATCTTGTGACTTCAGCCTTGACACAGGCTCTTGGCTAAGGAGAGGAGAGTGGGGTGGTCCTAGCCAGCAGTGCTGCTGGAGTCCTCTCCTCTACTCAGGAAGAAGCTCAAAGGCCAGCAGGCTTCCCCCTATTGTGTGGAGCCTGGCAGAGGCCAGACCTGCCATACACTCAGCTCTAGCACAGGCTCTTCATTAAAACAAATTTTTTTAGAGCCAGGTGTGGTGGCGCACGCCTTTAATCCCAACACTCAGGAGGCAGAGGAAGGAGGATCACCATGAGTTTAAGGCCACCCTGAGACTACATAGTGAATTCCAGGTCAGCCTGGGCTAGAGTGAGACCTTACCTCGAAAAACCAAAAAAAAAAAAATTAATGTTTTTACACATATATGTTTTAAATGTATTTTCATATACACACACCAGGATCTCTTGCCACTGCAAATGAATGCCTATCTGGCTTTACGTGACTGGCTGGGGAATTGAAACCAGGCAGGTAGGCTTTGCAAGCAGGTGCCTTTAACCACTGAGCCACATGCTCTTCTTGATCACCTCCAGGGACAGGCCAAGTCCCTCTTTCGCAAGACAGCCCAGGACTCTTGCCGGTGTGTTCCCAAAGGTCCAAGCCTCTACAGACAACAGTGCCATCTTTGAAAGCTGCTTTTGTTGGATTTTTAGTGGTTTGTTTTGTTTTTTAGTTTAATTTGGTTTGTTAAGACAAGGTCTTACTCTATAGCTGAGGCTGGCCTGGAATTCACTATGTACCCCAGGCTGGCCTTGAATTTGTGGCAGTCTTCTTGCTTCAGCTTCCCAAGTGCTGGGTTTATGGGCTGAGCCACCATGCTTGGCTTCTCTTAGTTCTTTTCTTTTTGGACTAAGCATCAATTATTTGAACTATTTCTCTGGCAACCCAGGTTCACGCCTCCTTGCTGACTTCCCTTCCCTGAGCTAGGGTTTGTCCCCAAGGCTCATGACTGTGACCTCCAGTTTGACCGCCTATTGCCTGGGCAGCTGAAACTACACCTTGCTTGAAGGCCCCCTGCTTCTTGTAAATTCAGATTTGGCCCAGGGGTCATGTTTCCTTTTTATGTCCTTGACACTTGGAAGGCAATGACTACCACACCCTTCCCACATGTGCTGCTGCTGACCCTGAACTTGGAGCAATGGTGCATTGGGTTGTGCGCATTGCATCTTGTTACATCTAGTGGGTCAGTTGGTCAGGCCAGCCTGTCAGGACTGCTTTAGGGCCTGGCTGGTAGCCATCACTTCCTGGGCAAATTAGATTATTTCACATCTTCACTCAAGATCATAATGCTGGGGCAGGGGAGGTGGCTCAGTGGTTAAGGCGCTTGCCTGCAAAGCAGAAGGACCTGAGTTCAATTCCCTAGTACCTGTGTAAATCCAGATACACAAGGTGGCACATTCATCCGGATTCATTTGCAATGACTGGAGGGGTTGGTGTGCCCATTCCCTCCCCACTCCCTCTGTCTCTTTCTCCCTTGCTCTCTCAAATAAATAAATATTAAAAAATAAAGATCATAATGCTACCCAGGATGGCAAATCACTAGACCCCTGTTCCAGGTGAATACCCACTCCTTCTGGAACACCGCATCTGCTGTGAGCTCACCTACCTGAGCTGTAACAGCAGCTCACAGGGGCCCCTCTGTCAATGACAGAGCCTGGAAACTTCCTTAGTCTGCGGACAGGTTTTCTTTGATTTCTCATAGCAGAATAACAAAATATTCTCAAAATAACAGCCTATTTTCCCTCATGCTGAAGAAATTCAAGGGTGTGCAGTCCAGAGCCTTAATGGTACTTCTGTCAGTGCCTCTGGGCTGCTTTTTGCTTCACTTTTTTGTGTGATTTCTGCCCTGGAGGTTGCCTCAGGGTCACAGGATGGCAGCTGAAGTTCTAGCCATTCACTTCTCAGGCAGGAAAATAAGACAAAGGAGCAAAGCGCCGAGATTGTACAGAACTCTTCCAGGCCGGGCATGGTAGTGTAGGCCTGTAATCCTAGCTAGGCAGGAGGCTAAGGCAGGAGGCTCACACATTGGAGGTCAGCCTGGTATGAGAAATAAAGTAGAGTGGTCCATGCCAAGCCTGCTTTCAGATAGAAGACATCGATGAGAAGTAGAGATCTTTAACGACAGGGCTGGCTCGTGCACCTAGTGGGGGGGGGGGGATGAGAGAGAATGGGTGTGCCAGAGCCACTGCAAATGAACTCCTGATAAATAAGCCACTTGGTGCATCTGGCTTTACTTAGGTACTGGGAATCCAAGATGGACCTGCAGGCTTTGCAAGCACTTTTAACCATTGAGCAACCTTGCCAGCCTGCTTTAATTAATTAATTTGTGTGTGTGTGTGTGTGTGAGAGAGAGAGAGAGAGAGAGAGAGAGAGAGAGGGAGGGAGAGAGAGAGAGAGAGAGAGAGAGAGAGAGAGAGAGAGAGAGAGAGAGAGAGAGAGAAAGCATGGGTGGCCCAGGCTGAGGCAGAGTGTCACTCTAGCCCAGACTGACGTGGCCCAAACTGGCCTCAAACTCACTTCTAATAATCCTCCTACCTCAGCCTCCTGGGATTGACAACATGAGCACATGGCTTAAACTGGGTTTTTTAAACCCTTAAATTGCCATATTCATCCATCTTCCATTGCTAGAGCAAAATACCAGATGCTGGTTTATTTAGTCCGAGGTGCTGAGGCCCAGGACGCACTGACTTCTAGGCTCTGTAGAGGGCCTCACACAATTATGGAGCACTTGAGGAAGAGATAATATGACAATTACAGGAAGCCACCAATGTAGAGAGCAGTCAGCTTTTCTGGTAAAAAAAAAAAAAAAAAACTTATTGATTTATTATGTGTGTGGGGGGCTATGCCAAAGCCTCTTGCTGCTGCAGACACCAGACACTTGTGCCACTTTTGGTGCTGGCTCTCATGAGTGGAACTGAAGCTAGGCCGTCAGGCTTTGCAAGCAAGCGCCTTTAACTGTTGAGTCAACTTCGCAGCCACCAGTTTTGCTTTTTACATCAAAGCTCTCTAGTAGGAACCAAACAGGGCCCCAAGAACTGCACTGATTGTTCTAAATTCAATTCAGACACCTCAGTAGACCCCACCTCTTAAAGGTACCACTGCCTCTTTATATACTCTCTCTGATGTATATATATCTTCCCCATGATGGCCTAAAGCTCACTATGCAACCCAGGATGGCCTTGAACTCAGGATTGATTCTCCAGCCTCAGCCTCCTGAGTACTAAGATTACAGATGTGTTGTCACTATCTGGACTTCCCCGCCACCTTGTTTTATTTTGAGACAGAGTCTCATGTAGCCCAGGTTGGCCTTGAT
The DNA here is from genome assembly GCA_004024765.1 of Zapus hudsonius. Lineage (NCBI taxonomy): Eukaryota > Metazoa > Chordata > Mammalia > Rodentia > Dipodidae > Zapus > Zapus hudsonius. The sequence continues at coordinate 14,129 of PVHP010006375.1, read as the reverse complement.
GTGGAGCTGAGCAAGACCTTGAACCTCTAATCCTCCTGTCTCTACCTTTAATGCTGAGATTACAGGCAAGTACTGCCATGTGCAGTTCCCCCCACCCCCTTTCAACATTGCCACACTGAGACCCCCAACTCAGCAACCACTGGGAGCAGACTCAGATTATATCCAAGGCACCCCTGTCCTGAAAGGCTGCATGGCAGCATGGCAGCCCTCAACTTTCTGAGAGGGAGAGAGAGAGAGAGAGAGAGAGAGAGAGAGAGAGAGAGAGAGAGAGAGAGAGAGAGAGAGAGAGCCTGTTTGAAATTGATTCCATCTTCTTCTCATGTTATGAGCAAATTAAAGCATTTTCCTCTTGGGCTGGAGATATAGCTCAGTCGGTAGATTGCTTAACTAGTATTTACGAAGCCCTGGGTTTGATCCTCAGCCCAAATAAAAACCAGGTATGGAGCCAGGCGTGGTGGCGCATGCCTTTAACCCCAGCACTCAGGAGGCAGGAGAATCAATGTGAGTTCGAGAACACCCTGAGACTACATAGTGAATTCCAGGTCAGCCTGAGCTAGAGTGAGACTGCACCTCAAAAAAACAAAACAATAAAAATTTTTTCTAGATCATCCTCAGTTGCATACTGAGTTTTAGACCAGCGTGGGATACATGATACCCTGCCTCAAAAAAATAATAAAAACCGGGGGAGGAGGAGGGGCTGGAGAGATTACTCAGTGGTTAAAGTGCTCGCTTGCAAATCCTGCTGGCCCAGGTTCAATTTCCTAGTACCCACATAAAGCCAGCTGCACAAAATGGCACATACATCTGGTGTGTTTGCAGTGGCAGGAGGCCCTGGCACACCCATTTTATCTCTAATAAATATATAAATAAATACCTTTTTATTCATAAAAGCTAGGATAGGCCTTTAGTCCCAGCACCTGGGAAGCAGAGGTAGGAGGACCACTGTGAGTTCAAGGCCACTCTGAGACTACAGTGAATTCCAGGTCAGCCTTGGCTAGATGGAGACCCTACCTCAAAAAAAAAAAAACATAAAAATAAAAAAAGCTAGAATAAACTAAATAACAGATGTCTTAGTCAATGTTTTTTTCTTTTGCACTAAGATTGAACATAGCTTTTTTTAACATTTTATTGACAGCTTCCATAATTACAATGGACACAGATTTCACGTGCTAAGCACTCTGTCACTAGCAGTACCCTAGCCACCAGTATTTTGGAAGTTGGTTTTATTTTATTTTAGAAAGATAGTCAATTGTGTAGCCCAGGCTGGCCTCAAACCGGAAGCAATCTTTGTGCCTTTGCCTCTCAGATGCTGGAATTAGAGGTGTGAGTCCTGTTCTGGCAATGTCATTCAATGTCACTTACTACCTCATCACAACACAGAGCTGCAACTTAGGCATAGTTTTCCCCAATTTACTTTAAAATAAGTTCTGAGGAGGAAAATAATGATATAATTGCATCCCAATTTAAAATTACCTGAATGGATAAAAATTTAAACTGACTGTGACCAGGTTTGGGTTTTGTTTTTTGAGATGGAGTCTCATTCTGTAGACCAGGCTAGCACTGAACCTGCAGCAAATTCATGCCCCTGCCTCCAGAGTGCTATGTGCACCACCGTGCCAGCTGAGATTTTTAAATAGAATCTAGAGTTTGACTCTGTAGTCAGATATTGAAAATTTGACCCTTTTTTTTTTTGAGACAAGGTATCATGAAGCCAGGCTGGCCCTGAACTAGACATATAGGCTATGATGGCCTTTAACTTTTTATTGGTTGGTCTGTTTGGTTTTCCAAGGTATGGTCTCACTCTAGCCCAGGCAGACCTGGAATTCACTATGTAGCCTCTGACTGGCCTCCAACTCACAGCCATCCTCCTACCTGTGCTGGGATTAAAGGCATGTGCCACCATGTCCAGCCTGGCCATTTCTGCCTCCCAAATACTGGGATTGTAGACATGTACCATACACCCAGCTTTGATCTGTATTTTAAAACACAAATAAAAGGAGTGAGCTAAACATGTCTTAACATGGGCTGTTATAGGACCTGCTGCCTCATGTGACAGAGGGGAGGAAATGTCCCAAGCAGCCGTGACAATGCACTATGCATAATGGAACCTCGTGAGCTCTGGATACCAAAACTGGGTGACTTTTAAAGGAATGTCTTATAGTTCTAGATACTGGGACTTCCCAGAGCACGGTGCCAACATCCAACGAGGGCCACATCGGAACATGGCAGAAACCATTCCATGGCAGGATACAGCAAACACAATAGAAAACCAGTTTTTGTCACAAAGCCACCCCAAAGAACCTGTGAATATAAGAATGAATAAATTAGCCGGGCATGGTGGCGCACGCCTTTAATCCCAGCACTTGGGAGGCAGAGGTAGGAGGATCCTCGTGAGTTCAAGGCCACCCTGAGACTACAGAGTGAATTCCAGGTCAGCCTGGACTAGAGCGAGACCCTACCTTGAAAAACAAAACAAAACAAAAATAATAAAAATAAAATAAAAAAAGAATGAATAAATCGAGCCAGCAGAACAGAGCATGACTCTGTCACCACCCAAAGATTCCTCCCCTCCGCCCTACCGTGCCATACAACCGGGCCCAACAAGCACCATGTGTTTCCTAAATGCACCAACCAACCGGTGCTGTCACCTTGGGGTGACAGGGTGGTTGGAGGACCACAGCCTCACCTACCATGTTCCCATTTCTTTTTTTTTTTTAATTTTTTATTTATTCATTTTCAAGCAGAGATGAGAGAGAGAGAGAGCACACCAGGGCCACCACCTTGTGGGTCTGGCATATGTGGGTACTGGGGAATTGAATTCCGGGCCTTAGGCACTGGAGGCAAGTGCCTTATCCGCTGAGCCATCTCTCCAGCCCTTCCATGTTCCCATTTCTCACCATGAAATGCTTGGTCACACAATTTTTGTAATGAAAAGTTAATTTTTAAAGAGAGCCATGGAATTATTTACAAGGCCTCTATCTACTTTAGGCAGTGTTGGCTAATCGATACTTAAAGATTCTTGGCACATTGACCTTTCCTCACTGATGACTGACTCTTTGTCACCCTTCTGCTCAAAAGTCCCCATGGCTCTCCTGGCCTTGGGAAGAGAAGCCAACTCCTCACCCTGGCTCCAGGCAGGGTGTGCCCTGGCCTTCACATCACCACCTGCTTCTGATGCACCCTGGGGTCCCTCCACCAGGCCTTCACATC
>PVHP010006375.1:0-10819 GCA_004024765.1 Zapus hudsonius | reverse complement strand
TCAGGCAGTACATGGGCACCTCCTTCATACTGTAATCGTTACTAAGGGGAACGTTTACTTTGTAAGTTTTATTACCTCAATTACTTCCCACAACAATCTTGGTGGTAGATACTGTAATTATTACTCTTGTTTTATTGAACAGAAGGTCAAGCTCAGACAGGTTAAGGGCCCTACCCAAGGGCAGATAACTAAAGGTGTAGCTACTAGTTATACAATGGCTTGTCCACATGTGCCTGACATTTAACAGTTGCTAAATAAACACAAATTGAATGAATTATGCCTCTAAGTGCCTTACTATATGTTAATAGTACCTGGGGTTGTTTTTGAGACAGGGTCTCAGTATGTAGCCCAGGCTGGCCCTGAACTTCATACATCCCCCCATTCCCAGTAGTCCCTCCTCAGTCCCCACGTGCTGGGGACCACCACACCTAGCTGTGTCAAGCCCTCCTCTATAAATGAAGGTAACAAACATTTAGCCCACTTGCCAGGTCCATTCTAAGTGCTTTCAGGGGCCAGCAAGCAGCGAGGTACTGATTACTACCGGAATGAGGAGGAAACCTGAGTTCACTGGAGCTAGGTGATCTGCCCCAGGTAACCCGAGCCAGGTAGAGGCTGGTTTGGACACCCACCTTGGCTCATTTCCGGCCCCCAATGTACCTCATCCTCCTCCAGGGTGCTGGGGTTAGAAATGGGCTGCGCTAATAAGACGACTCTTAGCGTCCTGCAGGAAACCCTCCAGGTCTGGATTTGGGGGTGGGGTGCAGAAAGTAGGCCTGTAGGCCCCAGCAGACCCCCGCGGCCCGTCCTCCCGTCCAGGGTGGCGGGGGTCTGCTGGGAGCACGGCGAGCGCTCAGCAGCCCCACTCACAGGCGAGCTGTCCCTCCCACACTTCGCAGGCTGCGGGGGCCTCCATTAGAGCCCTCGAGGAGTTAGAATCCTCACCTCCGCAAATGGGCCCGCTTTCCCAGGGCCCCCCTGCCCAGACCTTCCCTGGGCTCTGTGGGCTTTGACACCTCTCTGCAACCTGGCAGGGGGGCACCTCGCACCTCGGGTCCAGATAAAAGCTAAGGTCTGGAGGTGCCCGCGCAGGCAGCTAGCTTCCCAGAGTGTGCAGCCAGGCCATGGCCCTGTCGCCGCCGCCGCCTCCGCAGAGCCTCCAGGACCCGGACCCCTGGGTCTTCTCGCAGGGCTGGGGCTGGGCCGGCCACCCGGACTCCACGTCCCCGGCCTCCTCTTCGGACTCTTCGGGTTCGTGCCCCTGTGACGGCGCCCGCGGAGCCTCGCGGCCCCAGGCCCCCGGCCGCAGCCCTCGCGCCGCCGCCGCCGCCGAGGCCGCCCCGACGGCGCCCCGACGAGCGCGCCCCGCTCCCGGCGGCGGCCAGCGGCAGAGCGCCAGCGAGCGCGAGAAGCTGCGCATGCGCACGCTCGCCCGCGCGCTGCACGAGCTGCGCCGGTTCCTGCCGCCGTCCGTGGTCCCGGCCGGCCAGAGCCTCACCAAGATCGAGACCCTGCGCCTGGCCATCCGCTACATCGGCCACCTGTCGGCCGTGCTGGGCCTCAGCGAGGACAGCCTGCGGCGCCGGCGGCGGCGGCGCGTGGACGCGGGGTCTCCTCGGGGCTGCCCGCTCTGCCCCGACGGCGGCCCCGGCCTGGGCTCCGCCGCCTGCGGCGGGGCGTCGTGGGAGTCCCCGCCCGCCGGTCCTAGGCCTCAGCTCTCACCCGAGAATCTCGAGAGCAGGGGCTCCGACGTGGATCCCTGGGTGACACCTCCTTACTGCCCCCAGATCCAGTCACCCTCGCACCAGTCGCTAGGGAGAGCCCTCAGCATGTCGCTTTGGACACCGTCCCAGGCGTGTCCTGGGACACAGACGCCCCCAGAGTCTGGGAGCAAGGCTGGACGCTGGACACCACCCCCTGTGTCTGCAGAGTTGGCTGAAATGTACCAGGTAGGCCCTGGGGCACCTCCCGGCTTCCCCTTGGGACAGTCCCCAGGTCAGAGGAACCAGAGTGGGCGGTAGTCCCTCGTCTGCACGACAGGTCCCGGGTCATCAAATGGGGGGTGGGGGTGGAAGGAGCTCTAATGTCTGCGGGGAGGAGGTGAGGCCCTGGGAAGTTCCAGCCACCACCTCATTGCGGTCACTACTGTCCAGCAGTCTCCGCGGCCTGGGGAAGAGAACATTGCGTCCCTCGGACTTGCGCAGAGGCCGGGATGGAAGGTGAGGGGCTGGAACTGTCCGGAAATTCAAGTGCTGCTTCCAGCGCTCAGGGCTCTCTGAATAGATGGCTTGGGCTGGTGACATTCCCGTTTTCCCGTGAGCTTCTTTCATACATTTTAGAGTGGGAAAACTGAGGTGCAGAGATTGCACATAGCGAGGGAGCAGCAGAGCTAGGATCTGGAGGCTGGCTGGCATCTCCTCAGCCAGTGCTCCTGACCTCTGCTGTCCTGCCCCGTGGCCCCTGGGGAACAGCCAGGATAGAGATCTCGGGCTGGAGAGATGGCTCAGCGGTTAAGGCACTTACCTCCAGTGCCTAAGGCCCCGGATTCAATTCCCCAGGACCCATGTAAGCCAGACCCACAAGGCGGTGGCCCTGGTGTGCTGTCTCTGTCTCTGTCTCTGTATCTCTCTGCTTGAAAATGAATAAATAAATAAAAAAAAATTTTTTTTTGGTTTTTCGAGGTAGGGTCTCGCTCTAGTCCAGGCTGACCTGGAATTCACTATGTAGTCTCAGGGTGGCCTTGAACTCACGGCAATCCTCCTACCTCTGCCTCCCAAGTGCTGGGATTAAAGGCGTGTGCCACCACGCCCGGCAAATTATTTTTTTTTTAAAAAAAAAAAAAGATCTCCAGGCAGTCCCTGCTAATGATCTGCTCTTGTTCCTCTCCTCTTAGGGAATCTCTCTGTCTCCTGAATCCTGCCAGTCGCTGGGAAGTCCTGCCCTTCTGCCCCACCCTTCATGCCAGAGACTCCAGCCTCAGCCCCAGTGGGGGTACTGGGGCCATAATGCAGAGGTGCTCCCCAGCTCTGAGGATCAGGATCCCTGCCAGCTCCCTGCCGCCAGCCTGATCCCAAGCTCGGATCTGATGAGGCTCAGTGGCTGCCCTGAACTTTGGCCAGAAGACCTGGAAGGCCCCCCGCTGAATATCTTCTACTAAGGGCCTTACCTCAGCCCCTCAGCCCAGAGTCAAGCCTGTCGGAGGATCCATCGATCGCCCTCCTCATGTGCCTCTTCATTGGTGTTCTGAGCTTTCCTTAGCCAGGGATCCCTTTTTCCCGGGTGATGTGTTTCATGGAAACGATGCCTGGAGTGGATAAGACAGTGGGCACACTTGCCGGCTGGAGGGCTGCCGTGGCATTGCCTCCATTGCCAGCCACTCCCCACTCACCTCAAGGCCCAGCACGAGATGGGCTGAGACTGGGGGTTGGGCAGGTCCATGCTCTGCTTGCTGGTGACAGCTGGCCAGATCCTATATACTTGTTTTATAACTAACAACAACAAAAAAAAGTTTTGGTCTGTTTTCCTTTATCAACCTATGTTTTATTTGCCTTTGGAAAAGGAAAATGTTCCCATTGGGCGGGAAATCAGCCTGCTGCTCCTCCCGCTTCTCTCATGAGGCCTGCCCAGGTGGTCATGCGGGGGGGGGGGGGTGTGAAAGTGGTTATTGTGTCCAGAAGCAGGGTCTCTGGTGCAAGGTGGGTGGACTCAGTGTGGGTATGTTCAGTCATAGTCAAACAGGGCCCAGAGTAGAGGCCCAGAAATGTTTTTCGGAGGAGGCTATGAATGGCCTTTTGGGGCTAGGTCCAGTTTTAGCTGTGTGGGCTGCCATAGCAGAATGCTACCTACTGGGTGGCTTGAGGAACAAAAGCTCATCTTCTCAATTCTGGAGGCCAGAAGCCAAAACTGAGGCAAAGGCAGGCTTAGCTGCTTCAGAGGCCTCTCCCCTTCACTGGCAGACAACTCCTTGCTGTTATGTCTGGGACCCAATTTTGCCTTACAGTGGATAAAAGCCAGGCGTGGTGGTGCACCCTTTAGTCCCAGCACTCTGGAGGCAGAGGTAGGATCACTGTGAGTTTGAGGCGAGCCTGAGACTACATAGTGAATTCCAGGCCAGCCTGGACTAGAGAGAGACCCTACTTCAAAAGACCAAAAAAAAAAAAATTTAAAAACCCTATTTAGGGCTGGAGAGATGGCTCAGCGGTTAAGGCACTTGCCTCCAGTGCCTAAGGCCCCTGGTTCAATTAATTCCCCAGGACCCACATAAACCAGACCCACAAGGTGGTGGCCCTGGTGCTTGCTCTCTCTCTCTCTCTCTCTCTCTCTCTCTCTCTCTCTCTCGCTCTCGCTCTCGCTCTCGCTCTCGCTCTCGCTCTGCTTAAAAATGAATAAATAAAAAAAAATTTTAAAACCCTATTTAATCTTAATTCCCTCTCTAAAGTACCTGGTCCAGATTCAGTCACATTCTGAAGTACTGGAAGGTAGAGCTTGTATTAGCTTTCTGTCATTATACCAAAATACCTGAGGGCTGGGAAGATTACTCAGTGGTTAAAGGTGCTTTCTTACAAAGCCTGTTGGCCCAGGTTCAATTCACCAGCAATCCATGTAAAGACAGACATGTTTGCAGCAGCAAGAGACCCTGGTATATCCCTACATACTCAGATTTTTCTGAGATAATTAGAAAGTATTTTGGTTCATAGTTCTGGAGGTTCCAGCCTAGATCGATTGATTTGCCCTTTTGCTTTAGAGCTCTGGGTGAGAGCAGAGATCATCACAGGAGTGCATGGCAGAGAAGACTGCCCACTTCAGGAGCCTGGAAGCAAAGAGAGGGAGAGACTGGTGTCCCAAAATCCCCTTTAGGGACTCAAGCCCAATGACCTCAGATGAGGCCCACAGGAGTACCCAATAGTACCACCCTGTGCACTAAGGCTTACTTTGGTTAGATGTGGGGAGAGGGTAACATGCAAAATCTAAACTGTTGGCTTAAACGTCAATTTTAGGAGAGCATAGTTAAGCACTGATGTTAAGTCACGGAGAAGAATTATTCCCCCATAAATAATGTGAATTCCAGGGAAACACATGAACACCTCCTTGGTCGAAATGAAAGGATGAGATTTATATGAGCATTGGGACCATTCATTCTTCAAGTGCTGCCCTGACTTGCATCATCTTTAGTAAGCATAATAGCTCTGCCTGGACCCTGGGGGAAGATGCCATGATCCATTGGCAAAGGGTCCCTCTGGAGCTGGGAGCCTGCAGTGTGTGACTTCCTTCTGTGTCTGCTGCTGACTCAAGGAGGGGGGAGAGAAGCCACCTTGGAGCTGGACATTGAAGAACGCAGCAGTTTGCCCAGAACAGTGAGGGAAGAGTGACTTGGGCAGAAGGAACAGCATGGCTAAGTCCAGGTAAAGGTAGCCGGTGTCTTGAGTTGATGGGACAAGGGACAAATAGAGCTGGGGAAGGAGCCTAGAGGGAGACAAGATGCAATGCCAGGAGGGGCATGAGGAGGTACTCTGCCTGTTGTGGGTGGTGGGAGGTGTTGGAGGCTGGGAGTAAACTGGCCACGGGAACTCTTGGATCTTTTGACTGCTTCATTAAAAATAAATAAATAAAAAAGAAGAACCAGGCTGGAGAGATGGCTCAGCAGTTAAGGCACTTACCTGCAAAGCCTAAGGACTTGGATTCCCCCCAACCCTCATAAAACCAGATGCACAAAGGGGCTCATGTAGAGTTTGTTTGCAGAAGCTGGGGGCCCTGGTGTGTCCATTCTGTCTCCTCTCTCTCTTTCTCTCTCTGCTTGCAAATAAATAAATAATATTAAACAAAATAGAACCACTGGGTCTGGGGATTTAGCTCGGAAGAGTGCCTACCTAGTGTGCACGAGGTCCTGGGTGTGATCCCCAGAGCCACATAAACCAGGTATAAGCCTGGAATCCCAGCACTGGGGAAGTGAAGGCAGGAGCATCAGTTCAAGGCCAGTCTGGGATACGTAGAGCCCTGTCTTAGAAAAAGGGGGAGAGCAGGCTGTGGGGAGCCAGGCACAGACAGAAAAAGGGAAGAAGGAAGCTATTGGCTCTGTGCTGGCCTTGAGGTTCTATGGCAGTCTTGTTCTGTGACATCAGGCAAGTCACTCCCTCTGTCAGCCTCAGTTTCCCCAGCTCCTACAGGAGGAACTGGCCCAGCTGATCACTGAGGACCCTTCTAACCTGCCAGAAGTGGTGTGGTTCCCACTTCAGGTCCCAGAGATCCTGGAAGGATGAGAAAACTCCAGGCAAGATGCCAGCATGCGCACACTTCAGCACATGGTTCATTTGGCTCTTTCTTGCTGTGTAACTTATAGGTCCAGGCCTAAGTTTAGAGAGCACTGGCTGAAATATCCGGATTCTTGTTTATGTCCAGGAACAATAAATTGGGCCAAGGATACATGGATAGTGATAGAAATGGATACAGTTTATAAAAAATATATTTTATTTGGAGCTGGAGAGATGGCCAGTGGTTAAGGCACTTGCTTGCAAAACGTAAGGGCCCAGGTTTGATTCTCCAGTACCCATGTAAATCCGGATGCACTTGCATCTGGATTGTGTTTGCAGTGGTCAGAGGCCCTGGCATACCTGCTCTCTCTCTCTTCCCATTTGCCTCTTTCTCCAATAAATAAATAGATAAAATATTTTTTATTTATTTTAAATATTTATTTCTTTGAGAGAGACAGAGAAAGAAGCAGACAGAGAGAGTATCTTTGCAAGCAAGCACCTTTAACTGCTGAGCCATCTCTCCAGCCCTATCTCTCCTTTTTTTAAGAAAGAAAAAAGGGGCCAGGCATGGTGGTGCACGCCTTTAATCCCAGCACTTGGGAGGCAGAGGTAGGAGGATTGCTGTGAGTTCAAGGCCACCCTGAGACTACATAGTGAATTCCAGGTCAGTCTAGGCTCGACTGAGACCATACCTCAAAAAACAAACCAAAAGAAAAGAAAAGAAAAAAAGGCTGGAAAGGTTGCACAGTGGTTAAGGCACTTGCCTGCAAAGCCTAAGGACCCTGGTTCAATTCCCCAGTACCCACATTAAGCCAGATGCACAAGGGGACATGTGCCTGGAGTTCATTTGCAGTGGCTGGAGGCCCTTGGGTGACTATTTTTTCTCTCTTTCTCTCATTCATAAATAAATGAATTAATTAAATACTTTTTAATTTTTTTAATATTTTATTTATTCATTTTCAAGCAGAGAGATACGGGGAGAGAGAGAGAGAGAGAGAGAGAGAGAGAGAGAAAGAGAGAGAGAGAGAGAGAGCACCAGGGCCACCACCTTGTGGGTCTGGCTTATGTGGGTCCTGGGGAATTGAACCCAGGGCCTTAGGCACTGGAGGCAAGTGCCTTAACCACTGAGCCATCTCACCAGCTCTTAAATATTTTTTAAAAAAGAAAAAGACACCCCTGAAAGTAGAAGTGGGCTTTGTGAGCTGGCAAGGACATTCTCAGAAAACACCACATCAGGTGCGTTCTGATAGCACCCACATTCATGAATTTGGGATTTTTTTTTTTCATGCATGCTCTATTGTTACTTGTGGCCCAATGGAGGAAGGGTTTCCAGTTCTCTGCCAACTGGCTTCTTTCTTTCACATGTTAATCTTTTTTCCATGTGTGTGTGGGTGTGGGTGTGCGCGCGTGTACACTTGTGTGTATGTGCAGATGCACTCAGGTGCATGGAGACTGGAGGAGAATACTGGGTGTCCCTCCTCTATCCGTCATCTGGGTGTTTCTGAACGTGGAGCTGCCGCTTTCACTAGCCCCAGAGTCTCTGCTCTCCACAGAGCTGGGATCATGGCCAGATGTGTATGTGGGTCCTGGAGAATCCAACTCACATGCTCTCAACCCTCTCAGCTTGTGCTTGTGCAAGCTCTCTCGCTTTCCGAGTCCCCTCCCCAGACCTCCCGTGTTAACCTTGATGACTCTCTCCTGCCCTGCTGTCCTGCACTAACCAGGGCAAGCTTTGAACCATCACCACTCCCCTGCTGCCCAGTCCGTTTCTCCACCTGTGCAAGGTAGATAATAGACCCTTCCTGCATCTCAGTCCCTACAGTTGGCCCATAGTAAGTGCTCAATAAAACAAGAGACTAAGTCCCAATACCTAAGAGGTGACATAAGCAGGTCATTCCCAAACCTGGCTGTGTGCTGAGCAATCTGGGTTCGGCATCCTGCTTTCAGAGTGTGCTTTAGGGCTTCCATTTTGCAAGATCTGTCCAAAGCATTCTGAAGCTCAGCCCAGTTTAGAAACTGTGGATCAGTTAAGGAACCCGAGGCCCAGGAAGGGGTGCCATCTCCCATGACCCCCAGCTAGGTAGAGGCATCGGGCTCCTGACTCCTGGTCTGATGCTCCCTCATTCCTAAGAAGATCCAGGATCCTGGTGCTGGTCTTGTGGAATCTGCCCCCAAAGCAGAATTAGACAAGGGGCAAAGAGGGTTCCTCCCTGCTGCTGAGTCCTCACAGGGTTTAAGTGGAATCTAATAGAGGACCAATTCACTAGTTGGAGGCAATTATGAACAACTTCTGGAATGTGGCAGCGTCATCCCCCAACGCTTCCTCATGTTTCTCTAAGGCTGGTTTTGAAAGAGAGGCGAGAGACTGTCACCCCAGCAACCTTGTGCCTCCATCAACTGCTGGCTGCAGATGCCTGGCAGAGTAGACAGCCTGATGCTCCTGGAATGAAGGGAGGTATCCAGGGAGGCCCAGGCTAACTCTCATCCCTTGTACCAGCTTGGGGAGAAGTCTGGGTCTTGCCTCTCCGGAGCAGCAACCCTTCCCTGTCCCTGGTCTGTGGCTCTGTTCCATGTCCTGGGCCACACATTAGGCAAATGTCTTAACCACTGAGCCATCTCTCCAGCCCTTGGGCCACATATCAGAGAACAGAGATGGGCTGATGCTTGTGCCCTGCCTGGATTACTGGGGACCCGGTCATCACTCATAGACACTGGACATGGGCTGAGACTCACCCAGGTCAGCCAATGGCTTTACAGAGGACATGATGGTTCTCTGCATGTGGGCAGCCTGGAGGAGTGACACCCTCAGCTCATGGTCAGGCTGAGCTGAAGGTCTTCTCAGATAGGCTCACCCTTCAGCTCCAGTGGTTTCTGCTGCCCATCCTAGGCACCTTCATTCCTGCCAGCCTGCAGTGCTGAGGGGTCCATGTCCTGACAGGCAGAACCTGGACTAGTGGTCAACAGCTGAGGTATGATCTAGCTAGTTTCTGTTCTGTGACATTGACCAAGCCTCTGCTCTGGGTGTCCCTCACTCTATCCCTTCCGAGTTCCAGCATTGGATGCTGACAAGTGACATGAGCTTGTAAATGTTGATGTCACCGGCCAGGTCAATGAGTTATGTCTTAAGCTTGAGTGCCTCAGTTTCCTTATCTGTAAAACTGAGAGAGGTCTGGCTGTGTCACTCAGTGGTGGGTGCCTAGCATGCAAGGACATAGGTTTGATCCCCAGCACTACACAAATAAAATAAATTAATAAATAAAAATTTTTTAGAGAAAAGACTAAGCTAGTCCTCACTTAGCATCTGATAATGTACCAGAAACAGCTGAACCAGTGCCAGGCACAGAGGGAACAATGATCCAGGCGGGCTTCTCTCTCTGCTGGGTCAGTTCTCCCCTGCCATGTCCTTGGAGCCCAGAGCCCACCAGGGACCCAAATGGTGAGAATGACCCCCTCCTCCAGCTGGATGCCAAAAAGTCAAGTGCCAGCCAAGGCTGCTGGGCACTGGCGACAGGAAAGGCTGTCACAGAGCAGAGGGGCCAGGAGATTTAATCTAAGACAGCCCCGGGAGCCTCCGGCACACCCCTTGGCGCAGGCTGGGGCTTGCCCCTCCCTAGCCTTTGATATGCAGATGAAGGGAGAAAGTTGGGAGCCTTCCTGCCCCGGGGACCCAGCTTCCTGCTTCTCACCCTGGAGAGGGCGGAGGGTGGCTGCTGCCAGTTCAGGCTCTGAGATCAAGCCAGGTGCTAAGTATGTGAATCTCTCTGAAGCCACCCTGTTCCTGCCTTCGTGGGATCTCAATTGGGAGTTGAGATCACCTACCTGCCCCAGAGACAGACCTGCAGTCTGAATGAAACCACACCTTCAAGATTCCTGAGGCCCTGAGTTCAGAAACTCCGCACCCATGTAAAAGCCAGGCATGGGGCTCAAGTGCTTGCCATCCCAGCACAGGTGGACCCCTGGGGCTCACTAGCCAGCTGGTCAAATCATGCAAGACCCTAGAAAAAAATCTCATAAAGCAGAGAGTGACTGAGGACCGCTGAACATGAAGTACACATGCACCCATGCACATACAAGCCTGCATGCACTCAAGCACACACCCCATTTAACAAAGAAAGATTCCACGGGCCTGGCAATCCCAGCACACGGGAGGCAGAGGTAGGAGGATTGCCGTGAGTTCAAGGCCAGCCTGAGACTACATAGTGAATTCCAGGTCAGCCTGGACAAGAGTGAGACCCTACCTCGAAAAACCAATAATAATAATAATAATAATAATAATAATAATAATAAGAAGAAGAAGAAGAAGAAGAAGAAGAAGAAGAAGAAGAAGAAGAAGGATTCCAGCTGATGAGCTCTCTGTGGTTAACAACTGGTGACTCCAAGCCCAGTGGCTGTCAGTTAACTTCTTTCCTCTCCACCCACTGTAGCTTCCGCAGGTCTGGTCGGGCAGGGCCTACAGTCCAGTTCTGTAAGCAGTTCTGCTGCCTCCTCACCTGGGCCCACAAGGTAACTAACAGCAGGCAATCCTTCTGCACCTTGTCTCCTTTGCCTTAAAACTCTGGGTCAAATTTAGAATT